>LNAC01001987.1:0-51497 GCA_002007465.1 Ailurus styani
GCTAGACTTTTGGTAGGGGTGAAATGAGTGAAAATAGTGGTTTGGTTGGAAGAGCAGCTGGTATGGATCCAAAGGTGTTTCTGTAGATTTTAAGTCATAAAATATATACACTGTGTTTCTTTGCAATGGAATCACCTTGTAATACTTCTCTCTTTTCCATTTTAGAATATAGGTTCACATTCTCCAAAGAAAGATGCACGTGAATTAGTAAACACCAGTATCTGCTAATACCATTTTTTTACCAACACCATGTAATATTGAGCTAGCATTTTCCCCCTACAAACTTAAAACTGTTCCTTATTTTCCCACATTACCTTGTTGCCTTTATATGCATTTGCTGTATATCTAAATAATCTGATGTCTATAGCCCAACAATTGTAAATTACTACTAGACCATTTATGATTGTAGGTGTCCTGTCATTTTTGTCCTTTCTGCAAACTTCTGTATATCCTTTCCTCTATATGCACAGTTTCGCATACTTTAAGCTATGTCTATAATAGGTTGAGTATTTGTGTCTTCTCTAAATTCATGTATTTGCAGGTGGGGCCTGTGGGACGTAGTTAGTTCATAAAGGTGGAACCCTCATGAATGGGAATGTATCCTCATAAGAGGCCCAAGAACTAGCTAGTTCTCTTTCTGCCATGTCAGGATACTAAGAAGTTGGCAATCTAGAATCTGGAAGAGGGCTCTCTCCAGAACCCAACCATGTGGGCACTATGATCTCACAATTCTAGCCTTCAGAACCGTGAGAAAAATTCTGTTGTTGATACGCCCCCTGGTTTATGGGATTCTATTACAGGAGCCTAACCTGTCTAAGCTAAGACAATGTCCATAGCTATTTCTTAGAAATCTTTTTGAAAAAAATTCTTGGCTATTTCAGTTTCTCTTATCTTTTCAAAGAAATGGTTTTTGTTCTATTAATATTATTTATCATTTCTCTAATTCCAATTTCATTGATTTCTCCTCTTATGTATATTGTTACAAGCCTTCTGTTTGCACTGGATTTAATTAACTTTTTATAGTTTAAGGTGGAAGCTGATATTATCAAATTGAGTCTTTTTTCCTAATACAAGCATTTAATGACATCAATTTCCCACTTGGCATGGCTTTAGTGAAGTGCCATAATTTCTGATATGTATTTAGATTTTTATTCAGGTCAAACTATTTTCTAATTTCCTTCAATTTTTCTTTTGAAGCATGGGTTAGTAAAAATATATTATTTAATGTCCAAATGTCCAGGGATCCTGATGACATAAAAAAACTAAACAAATGACGAGACCTAAAATGCCAGAGTGAGGAGTTTGTACCTAATGCGTTGAGCAATGGGGAGCCATTGATGATTTCTGAAAAGTATACAGACATGTTCAGAGCTATGTTCGATAAAAAAAAATAACAATTTTGAAGTATACAATGGATTAGAGTCAGGAAGTAGATAGATGGCTAGGAGTCAGCTACTCCTTCTACCCAACTATGCCATATTGTGCACATACAACTATTAAATTTCTGTTTCTGAAAAACCATGTCTATAAGTAGGGCACTTTTAATTTAAATCCCAATTTAAATGTACTAGCAAATTCACTAGTTAGTGTCATCTGCAAACCTAATATCACACACTTGAACTAGCTACACAAATAACTGGTTTAAGCATTATTACAGCGAAGCCAGTTAAATTGCTCAAACTGGGCTAAAATCGTTAGTGGAATACACATTTACATTTAATATATGTTGCAAACTATAAGTAATTGCTACTTAGGTATTTAGAACCTAAAACGTAATTGTCACGAGACAGAATTAGTATGAAATCAGAATCTTACAAATCTCTGCCTAATTATTCTGAATCATACCTAGAAGCCTGGTTGGTATATATTTTCACAAGTTTTCATGCTGTTTTAAATTGAAACATTTGTTTCAACAAATTTCTTGGAACTTACAAATACTGGGGAAGTAGAACAATCATCAGTCAAAATGTGTGACTTAAAATGTAAGCAAAACTAAGTTGGGCCAGGTTCGTAAAATAACATTACATTCTATTCGGCAAAGATTCTGCAGTTTTAAAGATTTTTGTTATTTTTTTCAATACAGCAAAGTATGACAACGTCCATATTACATAGGCAGGAAGTTGGAATGTTCTCTTGAATATCTATAAAAGGAAATAGAAATAATTACTTTCCATGAATGGGAGACAGGCAGAACATTTGAAGCCATGCCCTGCACTTAAAAGAATCTGATAGGGATTTCACTTTCCCTTACTTGGCTCTTCACAGGCAGTAAGCATAAGAGAGACTCTTGAGTCATGAATTGGATATACAGCAGTTATCCTGAAGTCACATAGCAGCTTTCAAAGAACAAAACTTTGTCAAGGACATCTGTTTTGTCATTCCCATCAATGCTGCTTTCATTTAGAGTGTGTCTTTCAATGTTTGGGGGTTATGGAGCCCTTTCAGAATCTGATGAAAGCAGGGGAGTGGAAACTTTTGCCAAGAGAATTCTCTCGTTTGTGTACAAAACTCATAATTTCGTCTAGAATTTCAAGGTTGATAGATTCCTCCCTGTTATAGGTTGAAACTGTGTTCCTCAAGAGACATGTCGAAGTCCTAACCCTCAGTACATGTGAATGGGACCTTACTTGGAAATAGGGTTTTTCTAGATCAATCAAGACATTAGGGGTAGGCCATAACCCAATATGATTGGAGTCCTTACAGAAAGAGGGGAAACCATTTGAAGAGACAGATACACAGGGAGAATGCCATATGAAGACAAAGACAGAATGGTATGATGCTCCCATAGCCCACAGAACACCAAAGATCAAAGCTGTCACCAGAAGCTAGAATATAAGCATGGAACAGATTCCCCCTCAGGACACTCAGAAGGAACCAACATCTTGATTTCAGACTTCTGACCCCTAGAACTCTGAAGCGATAAATTTCTGTTGTTCTGTGCTATGCAGGTTGTTTCAGCAGCCCTAGCAAACTAATACCCTAACTCTCAAGTCCCATCGTTATTAAAATATTTTTAGCAACCTGTGAAACCCGGGATCCTTCCATTTTCAGGTATTTGTTCAGCAGTCAGACCCAAGATCCCTTGAGGAAAGTATAAAGCAAAATTTGCTACAATTTCTATGACTAAGACTACAAAACATTATACCTTTTAAGAATCACCGCATGGTTTAATGAACCACTAAAGAGTGTGCTTTGAAACCAGGAGAGGCTGGTAGCAGAAATTTCATCACAGTGTTCAGACTCTCCATATGACTAACCTTTGCTTACTCATTGATTAATGTGTTTACCTGTCTTCTCCATGAGCATAGAGTTGAATATCAAATTTGCAGCTGACTCACTTTTTAACGGATATTCACATTCTTTTTCCAGTGCTAAGTAAAAAAATTATTTTTAGTGAAATAAAACGTAGGCAATAGGCAAATAAACTTGTACCTACCAAACTGTTAGTGCAAGTTCTTTCTCAGGTTGTTTGCTGGGATTTTTTTAAAAAGATTATTTATTTATTTGAGAGAGAGAGTGAGTGAGAGAGAGCATGAGAGAGGAGAAGGTCGAAGGGAGAAGCAGACTCTCCATGGAGCTGGGAGCCCGATGTGGGACTCGATCCTGGAACTGCAGGATCATGACCTGAGCTGAAGGCAGTTGCTTAACCGACTGAGCCACCCAGGCGCCCGTTTGCTGGGATTTTTATCAGTTTCCCATGCCCACAGGTCTTTGAAGTATGGAAAATATATGGGTTTAAAGATGTGTGGGTGCAGAAATGGAAAATCAAAGAATATAAGCCAGTACATATTGTTCTGAGGTCAAAGAAGGTGTTAAAAATTCATGAAATAGAACCGGTCTCATAATGTTCAAAAATAAAGAAAAAACTTGTTGCCACTAAATTTATTTTAATTTTTTACTCTCTAGGGGAAAATACACTGTCTTAACAGCTTTGAGTTTGGGCTCTGTTTTAAGAAGGGTTTTCTTCTAATTTTCTTTTGTGTGGTGGTAAAATTATTCTTCATGTTGGGTATAAAAAGAAAATATAAATATTAATATCAGGAGAATTATTTATTCATCAAATATTTGCAAAGTGTCTACTACATATGTGGCACCCTGCTGGACAATGGAAATACAAATGGTCCCTGCCCTCAAGGAATCTCACTGATAGGAAAAGACACAAACCCCAACAATTATAGCATGTGATGACAGCAGTCATCTAATTCATTCAGGATTGGTGGGAAGGACTGTGGAGGATGGGTACCCTACAAGAGATAATAACTCAGTTGGATCTTAAAATTGGCAAGTGCATTCCAGGGAGATGTGATAGCAGGAACTAAAGCAAAGGTAAGGGGCACCTGGGTGGCTCAGTGGGTTAAAGCCTCTGCCTTCGGCTCGGGTCATAATATCAGGGTCCTGGGATCGAGCCCTGCATCAGGCTCTCTGCTCAGCAGGGAGCCTGCTTCCTCCTCTTCATCTGCCTGCCTCCCTGCCTACTTGTAATCTCTCTCTGTCAAATAAATAAATAAAATCTTTTTAAAAAATAAAGCAAAGGTAAGACACAATATGTTACATGAGATATACTTATACTAAAAAAATATATTCATTGTTTATTTGAAATTCAAATGTCCTATATTTATATTTTCTAGGTCTAGCAACTCTTTATATAGAGAACCAAACATATTTCAGGGTTGTTGGAATGTCAAGTGCACTTCAGGAATTACAAGAGAGAGGGCTGGAAAGGTAGGCGGATGTCAGATCATGAAAAACTATGTTTGCCAAGTCAGGCATCTTGCACTTAGTTGTGAGAAAAATGGTGAGCCATTGAAATGTTTTTATTTTATTTTTTAAAGATTTTTAATTTTTTCATTTGATAGAGAGAGAGAGCACATGCGTGAGAGGTCGAGTAGGAGTGGGGGGATCAGAGGAAGAGGGAGAAGCAGACTTCCCGCTGAGCAGGGAGCCCAACGCAGGGCTCGATCCCAGGACCTGGGGCTCAGGACCTGAGCCGAAGGCAAATGCTTAGCCCAACTGAGCCACCCAGGCGCTCTGAAAAAATGTTTTAGCACAAGAGTAATACAATCAGAATTCTCTTTCAGATGGGTTATTCTGAAAACACATGGAGCATGTATTCAAGTCTATAAGAGTAGAGACAGTGGAAATTACTAGACTAATATTAGGTTAATCCAGGAAAGATGATGTTAGCTTAAACTTGTGCAATAGTTGGGACAGATGGAGATAAGGCCATAAAAAAAATTTGTACAAGGAAAATCCAGAAGTCTGAGTGGCTGACTCCATGGGGTGAAGAGAGAGAGTGAGTCTGGGCTGACTCCGAATGTCCTATCCTAGTGACTATAGTGACTAGACAAATGACATGGGAAATGTAGGAGAATGGATAAGATTTCTAGGGAGGATGACAAATTATATTTTGGGCATGTTAAGCTGGTAGTTCTAGTGGACCAGCCAAATGGAAATGACCAAAAGATATCAGGAGAGCATTCTATGTTGACAGCAGAGATTTGGGAATCATCGGACAGAATTAAAAGTATAAAAGCCAGAGAACCAATTAAGAGCACTCATTCTTGTAGCTAACAGAATTAAAAATCTTGAAGGAAAATTGCCACTCAATGTAGTTTTAATCTTAGCTCATCAATATACCAAAAAAAAAGATCCAATACAGTAAATATACTATTATGGCAAGACTCTGTACTTCATGCAAACCATGTGGTGGAGTTGCTGTTTATCTTATTTGTAGAATTATCTCATATTTAATTTACCAGAATATAATGTGAGAGATTACCTCTAGGAATAGGCCAACTTGTAGAGAAAGCCAACAATCAATATCTTTGTAGAATATATATATATATATATGATTCTCATCACAAGGTGTAACCAAACATAAATAAAGTGACTTACTTGGGCCAATCTGGGCATTTATAAAATTGGATTTCTGGTTCAGAAAATTTATACACTGCAACATTGGTTGTAGCCACAGGTAGCAAAGGAGTTCATTCAATCAAGTTCCAATGCATAGATTAATGTGGGTGAAATGTGGGTGTGTGTGAGTTTCATATGAAGAGCAGTTTAACCTGGAGAAAGAATATTTGTATGTTAAATAAAATGGAGTCTTTCACCACCTATCAAGGTTCTAACATTGTACATCAATAATAAGTGTATAGGTGAATTACTGAGAGCCTGATGTGCCAGGCATAGAACTGAACAATTGACATGCTATCTCATATAATTTCCATAGAAATCCTATCAGCTAGGTATATAGTCACTTTCATTTTATCATTGAAGAAATTGAAACTCAAAGAAGTTGCTTAACATTTACAGAGACGCAATCATTCCTAAAGTCTACACTTGAGAATTTCATATATATACATATATAAATATATATATTTTATATATCTATACACACACATATATATATATATAAAAATACATACCCTAGTTATTTTTTATCACAGTCAAATTAACCATTTCTAATTTCACTGGTTGATTCACAGTTCACATCATAGTGTTCTTCAAAGGGAATAGTATAACATGAATTCCTCCCTCTCTAAATAGCTATGAAATTAAATACCCAACATATTGCTTTGCCATATGTCTATTTACCTTCCTAGATTTGAGCCATAGAATCTCAGCGTTGAAAACTATTTTAAAGTTTATCAAGTCCAACTTCCCCTTCTGTGTAGGATTCCCTTTCTGTGTAGGAATCAACATTCTTGATACCGAGTTTTTTAGTCCCTGCTCAAATATTCACAGTGACTAGGAGAACAAAAGGTCACCAATCCCATTGTTGGGCAGCTGTGGTAGGTCCTAAATCTGTCTTCTAAGATTTATAGGTCCTCCCGTGTTGTTTTTTTTTTTAAAGATTTTATTTATTTATTTGACAGAGAGAGAGATTACAAGTAGGCAGAGAGGCAGGCAGAGAGACAGGGAGAGGAGGAAGCAGGCTCCCTGCTGAGCAGAGAGCCTGATGCGGGCCTCAATCCCAGGACGCTGAGATCATGACCTGAGCCGAAAGCAGAGGCTTTAACCCACTGAGCCACCCAGGCGCCCCTCCCGTGTTGTTTTAAATGGAAGATTTTATTCTTTTCTATGGTTAATATTCCACTCTGTGTGCGTGTGTGTGCGCGCGCACGTGCACGCGCGCGTGTGCACGCACCATATTTTTTCATCCAGTGGACACTTAGGTCATGTCTTTTTTCCATAGTGGCTACACAAATTAATATTCTCACCAAGAGTGTACAAGAGTTCCCTTTACTCCACATCCTCACCAACACTTATGTCTTATCTTTTTGATTCTAGCCACTCTAACGGACTGAAGTGATATCTCATTGGATTTGGGTTTGCATTTCCCCCATGAGTAGTGATGTTAAGCATCTTTTCATGTACTTGTCGGTCATTTGTAGGTCTTCTCTGGAAAAATGTCTACTTAGATCATTTTTTAAAAATATTTTTCCTTCTGACTCCTCCATAGTACTTGATAACTTTTGTTTGACTCCACTTTGTGATTCACTTTTATTTTAGGGAACTAAGAGTATTTAAAACATTATTTTTTAAGGCCTTATGACTTCAGAGAGTACCATAAGGGTAAAAAACCACTTTCCTTGATAATGTTTGTTTTTCACTAATGCGTCAAGAATGCTTTACTGGTAATAGTGGGGATGGAGGACGAGGACACATCATGAAGAGCTGTGCTGGTTTCAATCCTAATATAATTTATCTTTTAAATTAATCTGAATATGAGTCAGACCTAACTTTCACACTGGAAAATCACAAGAGGGAAAAAATCCTCAAAGATCTGAAGGCAAAAAGTAAATCAACTCATCTTCGTAGATTGTATCTTTTACATGGAAAATCCTAAAGCATGCACAGACACACAGACACACACAGACACACACACACACACACACAATATTAATGCTATTAAAAGAAATTCAGCAAAAGCACAGGGTATGAGATCAACACACAAAATTCAGTTGTAATTCTATATACCAGCAATGCCCAAGCTGAAAAGTATGTAAATTCCATTTACAATAGTATCCAAAAGGATAAAATACCTATATGTACATTTATCCAAAGAGGAGAAAGTTTTATATACTGAAACCTATAAAGTATTGCTGAAATAAATGAAAGAGGACTTAAATAAATGGAAATAAATGCCATGTTTATAGATTGGAAGACATAATATTGCTAAGATAATATTCAGGGGCACCTGGGTGGCTCAGTCAGTTGGGCATCTGGCTCTTGATATTGGCTCTAGTCGTGATCTTGGGGTCCTGGGATTGGGCACTAAGTCTTACTCCATGCTCACCCCAGAGTCTGCTTGGGATTCTCCCTCTCCCTCTGCCCTTCCCTCTGCTCTCTTTCTCTTTCTAGGATGAATAAACAAAATATTTTTTTAAAAAAGGTAATATTCAGCCACTACCAAAATCAATCTACAGATTCAACGGGACCCTATTGAAATTCAACATCCTTTTTTGCAGATATGAAAAAGCTGGTACTAAAATTGACATACAATTGCCAGGGACCACAAATGGCCAGCACAATTTTGAAAAAAAAGAACAAAGTTGAACTTACACTTTCCAGTTTCAAACTTATGACAAATCTACAATGATCAAAACAGTGTGGTGCTGTGTAAGGGTAGATACATGGACCAACGGACTAGAATTGGGAGTCCACAAGTAAATTCAAACATCTATGGCTAACTGATTTTCAACAGGGGTGCCAAGACCAATCGATGGGGTTAAAAATAGTCTCTTCAACTAATAGTGTTTAGACAATTGTATTTCCAGATGCAAAAACATAAATTTGGACCCCTGTCTCATACCACATGCAAAAATCAACACAAAATGGATTAATATTTTAAACGAAAGAGCTAAAAGTATAACTCTTAGAAAAAAACATAGGTGTAAATCTTTATGACCCTGCATTTGGCAATAGATTCATCAAAAACCCAAGCAACAAAAGAAAAAATAGGTAAATTGGACTTCATCAAAATTTTAAAACTTGTGTGCAAAGGACATTACCATGACAGGGAAAAGACAACCTACAAGATAGGAGAAACTATTTGTAAACTACATATCTGATTAGGATCTCATGTCCAGAATGTAGAAAAACCCTTACAACTCAACAACAATAACAAAAAGCCCCAAACAACCCAAGTAAAAATAATATATTAAAGGACTTGAATAGCCATTTATCCTAAAAGATATCCAAATGACAAGCACTTGGAACCATGCTCAACATTGTTAGTCATTAGGGAAATGCAAATCAAACCCACAAGGACATATCACTTCACACCCACCAGGATGTCTATAATAATAATAAAAAAAATATCAAATAACAAGTGTTGGCAAAGATGGTGAAAAATTGTTGGTGGGAAATGTAAAACGGTGTAGCTACTGTGGAAAACATTTTGGTGGTTCCTCAAGTTAAACACAGAATTACCATATGACACAGCAATTCCACTTCTGGGAATGAATATACCCAAGAGATTTGGGAACATTCAAACAAAAACTTATACACAAATGTTCTTAGCAGCACTACTCACAATAACTATAATGTGGAAACAACAGAAATGTCCATCGCTGGGTGAATGAATAAACAAATGTAGTATGTCCATACAATAGGATGTTATTAAGCCATAAAAAGGAATGAAGTATTGATACATGCTACAATGTGGATAAACCTTGAAAATATCCTGAGTGAAAGAAGCCAGACACAAAAGGTCATACATTGCATGATTCCATTTATATGAAATATGCAGACTTGGTAAATCCATAGAGACAAAAAGCAAATTGGTTTTGCCAGGAGCTGGGGGAAGGGTTGAATGGGGCGTGACCACCTAATGGGTACAGAGTTTCCTTGTGAGGTGATGAAAATGATTTGAACTTGATACAGGTGGTGGCTGCACAACATTATGGATGCCTGAAATGCCACCAAAATGTACACTTTCAAATGGTTAATTTTGTTATGTGAATTTCATCTCAACAAAAAAATGAAAGCTATCTAAATGCAATCATACAGCATGTAACCTTTTGAGATGAGTTGTTTTCATTCAGCACAATTCCCTTGAGATCCATCCAAGCCATCTGCCTTCTGTGTCTTCAGAGAAACCAATGAAAGGGCCAAAGCCAAGCACAAAGCCAGCCAGCATGTCAGCAGCATTCTCTACCCATGTTAACATTGCTCCATTCATACTCTGTAGATTTCCACCAGGTGTGATGCCACTTACCTAGCCTATCATCTAAAGATTTTTTATTTATTTATTCGACAGAGAGAGAGAGAGAGATCACAAGTAGGCAGAGAGGCAGGCAGAGAGAGAGGAGGAAGCATGCTCCCTGCTGAGCAGGGAGCTGGATGTGGGGTTCGGTCCCAGGACCCTGAGATCATGACCTGAGCCGAAGGCAGAGAGAGGCTTTAACCCACTGAGCCACCCAGGCGCCCCACTTAGCCTATCATCTAGGTCACGTTCCGTCCTCTTGTTTCTAAGGCTACAGTGACATTCTTTGCTGAATTTAATGAGCATCTGTATTAGTTACTATTGCTGCTATAATGAACTGCTACAAACTTAATGGCTCAAAACAATACAAATTTAATTATGTTACAGTTCTGAAGGTCAGAAAGTCTGAAGTGGGCTTGACTTGGTTAAAATCAGAGTATTGGAAGGGCGGCATTCATTCCCTTTGGAGACTCGAGGGGAGAATACATCTCCTTGTCCTTTCCAGGTTTCAGAGAATGCCAACATCCCTTGCCTCCCCAGCCCCTTCCACAATCTCCAAAGCATCATTCTAACCTCTGCTTCCGTTATCACAGCCCCCTCTCTCTGACCCTAATTCTGCTTCCTGTTATAAGACTGATTACACTGGGTGCACCTGGGTATTTCATGTTATCTCCCCATCTCAGGTTCCTAATTTAATCACACCTGCAACATCCTTTTTGCTGTGCAAATTAACAGATTCACAGATATTAAGGTTCTGAATGCGAACATATTTGATGGGCCATTATTTAGCCTCCTACAACATTTTTTGCTGAATTTCAGGCATCTTGGTTAACCAGCAGAACCCATTAATTTAACTGCAGTGCACTGAATGAACTGAGTGGAAAGTACCACAATAAACCGGACATGCCAATTATCCTGCACCAAAGTCTGGACACACACGAAATGACTTCCCTAGAGTTATAACTTTTATTAAAGTACAAGCCTTGCTTACTGCCGTTCACACTCTGCCTGTCCAGGAGTAGTGCTTGGGATATTTCACAGACTCAATATGCATTGGTTAATGATTCTTTCTGCATCTTTCCACCAAGATACTATTTTGATGGCATGCATTATTGACTTGCATTTTCCCACAGTAAAGTCGCAAATAGGGGTGCCTAGGTGGCTCAGTTGATTAAGCGTCCGACTCTTGATTTTGGCTCAGGTCATGATCTCAGGGTTGTGAGATCAAGCCCCAGGTCGGGCTCCATGCTGGACATGGAGCCTGCTTAAGATTCTCTCTCCCCCCTGCGCCTCCCTCCCTCTCTAAAAAAATAAAAATAAAAATAAAGTCAAAAATAGGGGCTCCTGGGTGGCTCAGCTGGTTAAGCATCTGCCTTTGGCTCAGGTCATGATCCCGGGGTCCTGGGGTCAAGCCCCACATCAGGCTCCCTGCTCAGCGGGGAGTCTGCTTCTCCCTCTGCCCCTGCCTCTCCCACTGTTTGCGCTCTCTCTCTCTCTCTCTAATGAATAAATATTCTTAAAAAAAAGTCACAAATTAATTTGTATTGGTAAACGGAACAAACTGATGCTTAAATACTCATTTGTGCTATGCTGTGATTAGTACTTTCAGAGGCACAAAATAACAGACAATATAATCTCACAAAAGCTAAATGATTCTTCTAAATAGACATAAAATATGAATGATCATATATCTAATTTTTATGTCATTTATATATTACTACATATATAACTCCCCGCATTAAAATGGGAAGGCATATCCACATGGAAGCATTTTTTCCCAATCTTTATCACAGCAAACTAGGTCTTTAAAAGGAAGCTTCTCACTATCGAATGAAAGTTGATCCACAGTATATAGGAGTAAATCACTTTTTCAGGAGTTCAGATTCGAAGTTCCATTACTCTGTGGGACTACTATTAGTTGCAAATGTAAAAAATATAGAAGATCCTCCCAGATCTTCTGGGCCAGTCGACGGGGAGGAGAGTGCTGGGACATTTATTCCCTCAGTCTGAGATTCCAAGCATGGCTCTGTGCATTCGCTGAATATGCTGACTTAATAAGGCCAAAGAGAGGAAAATAGGAAGGCCCCTTTAGAACATGCTTGGAAGGTGGGCCTTCGAGCTTTGTTTGGACACTTCCTAAGATCCCTGTCTTAGGGGTTTTCTAAGACACCTCTACCCACCCCCTTCTCTCTGCACACTCCCAACCCATGCTAGCTACACTCCGCTGCTCTGGCTCCTGGCTTGTGTTTACCTATGCATCTTGTTAGACTGTTTTGATATGAGGGAATTACTGAGAATATCTCGTTAGGCTTTGGTTTTATTCTGTGCCACTAAGTCCAAAGGACAGAAATTTCTTTTTAGTGACCGCGGCCTCTGTTGTGTTTCCATAGTACCTTAACTGCTGTCTGTAGCAACCAGTGATTTGCATGACCTTAACCACTTCCCCATATATCAAGACACATAATAACTTTTTAATGAAATGGTATATACTGCTATTTCATTGTTTCTGTGTTTGTCTTTGTTTCCACTTGTCTCTCTAAGCTGTGAGCTGAGAGTTTGAGAGCCAGACTTTGAAATGAGTCAGCTGTGTAGAGCCCAGACACTGAGAGAGGTTTCCGTAGCAACAGGAGATGTGTGGGAAAGCCTTATGCAGGCTATAGCTTAGGAAGCAGGATTTACTGGCTGAGGAGCGAAGCTTCCCCTCCATCCTGGGGTTATTTTCTTAGTGCAGGGATATTTGGTTTGTGCTATTTTAGCTAACATTCAAACACGGTAAAATTTCTTCTCAAGGTAAACTTGGCATTTTGTGGAAATAAATTAAATACTGATATGGAATACCTACTGTTTCAAAAATAACCATAGAATCAAGAAAGCATTATTAAATAAAGGAGCTAAGCTTTAGTCAAAGGTAAAGAGCAAAAGTATCTTAATGCTCATATCACGAACACGTTCACGGCAACAAGGAGTTCAGTCTGGCAAATGTCTTGCCTGAATCCTTATCTATACAGTGGTCCTTCAATATTTAGAAAATATTTGACACCCAGCAGGTTTCCTAGAAGAGATTTCATCTTTCAGACAACCAACCCTTAGGTGATCCATGGCCAGCTGACTCGACGGGTTAAAAATTGTACTAAGCAAGTCGAAGCTTCTGGTCAGCTTCAACATTCCACTCAACCCTGGGTGGTTGCACTGTGATGCAGCCACTGGGTAGAAGTAGAGAACCAGTGTATTTCCACACCCAGGGCACTCCGGGAACCTCATCTTTCTCTCACACAGAGGCCACATACTGCCTGGAGTTTTGAAAACCAGTAACAAAAGGACTTGTACTCTAGGAAATGTTGTGATTGGATCACAAGGGTAGTGCAAACAAATTATGTGATATGGAGAGTTTTTCAAAAGACTGTTATCTCAGCCTTGGGCTAAATAAATATGGTCATTTGCGAGGCCAGGGTTCTCCTCCTGGAATCTTCGGGGCTGTGGTGAGAGCCTGGTTTATGAAAATCCATTCCTTCTTCTTTATTTCTGTTGATGCCCTCTCCACTCTTCTGTCCTCTATTCTTGTCACCATTCTGCTGAAAGTAAGCTTTCTGTCCCCTTACAGAATCATCTTGTTGATTTCTCAAATGACCCCATTTCTAGCTAAAAAGTACCTCAGATTTGTGGTCATAATTAAAATACTGAATGGTCCTTTCAAAGTGGCTATCACTAGAAGTTATGTGGGAGTGCTTACAAACTAGCGGCAATGTTTTGTAACTTCAAGATATCCCACGATTCTAGGCTTGGCTCCCTGTTTATAGAAAGCCAGAGCAAGAAGTGCTTTAGTGATCAAATACTCCACCCTCCTATTTTTATGGGTGGCAAAGCCTTTATTACCCTCCAGTCAATAAAGGGAGCTTTGGAGATCATTTAATTTGAAATAGGTTTCTCAGTTCTCTGCTAATATACATTTTAATACCAAGTTACATTTAGCTAACATGCTTATTTTTCTTCAAAAGATCTTATGTATCTGTAAGGTATTTAATGGAATTTGAAATAAAACAATCTCCTACATCTACATTCTGTAACTTTCATTTTGCAACTAAAATGGTCTTCCCTCTCTGTTGATGAAAGAGGAAAACGTTGAAAATGTCTAATATTGTCCAGACTACTATGTGTAATGTTCACAATCATGAAGTATATAAGTGTCACGCTGACTCTTATTTCTGCATTAATGTAACGACGTTAAAGTCATGGCTATAGTCTCAGCAGGCTACTTCATTGTATCAGTTACTTTTATTAGGTAGGCTCTGAATAGAATGTCTACATTCTATTCATTCTACTTCTCAAATATGGGTACCGATTTTACTACCGTGCCCGCCTTCCATCTTGGAAGTGCTAGGATAATAAAATTAACCCAAATCACAATTACCAGTCTGTTGAGTAATTAATATGTTGGAGTAAATACATGATACATAATTTGTGCTTAGTAAATGTTTGTTGAATGAATGAATGAATGAATGAATGAACATCCCCAGTTGGTTTTTACCAGTTTCTCTCATGGATTCCTCATCTTCCATCCCATCCTCCCAAGTGAGGAGTATTAACCAATGCATCATACTATGACTTCACATATCATTTACATTTCCAGTTTGTTCTTTTCATTTGCGTCCCACTGCTAATAGCTCTGCGTGGATACTAGACATTTCCTTGAATTGTGACCTCTTTCCACCCAAACAAAGTATACCCATAAGTGAACTTTCTTTTCCACCGCTACCTCCTCCAATCAAATTCTGTTCTATTCCAAATAACTTCGTCCCTGATAATAACATTTTTATTCTCTTAGGCTACTCAGGCTTAGAACTTTGAATCATCCTTGGCAATTTCCACTGACATAGCTCTCACTCCAATTAGTCACAGACCCTATCTACCCATTTTCTTTCAAAACGACCATCATTTTCATCCATATTATCTCCCTTCTCCATGCCCATTTCCAAACACATATCTCCTCACCCTGGGCTTACTGCCACAGTCTCCTAGTCAAGCCCCCCAGGTTCCAAGTTCTCCCTCACCCCAAATTACCTTCCACAGAAAATCTCAAATAATGATGCCTTATGCTTGCAACACTATGTTAACCAGAAGAGGCTTAGATGTGTTTTGGTAACATATAGCCCCCAAATCATGGAGACTTAAGACACAAACATTTCTCACGCAAAGTGAACTGGGGGTCATGAGGGAGGTGGGTTTCCTTTCCTCCATTTTATGACTCAGAGATTGATGCTCCTTCTATTTTACGATGTCCCCATCTCAACATACCATATCCATGGTTACTAAAGAAGAGGAACAGAGAGCTTGGAGATGGCACATGAACTCTTAATGCTTTGACTTAGCAGTGACACGTGTCACACCTACTCACAGCTCATTAGCCAGAGTATTCACATGGTCCCAACATAACTCAAAAGATCCTGGGATCTGTAGGGGAGCATATGGAAAATGCAAGAGCACAAGTGTCTTCCACAAACACCTCTATGTTACCCAAGCAATTTTATGTCAAGTTCTCACTTGACTCCTACAACTCTGCTGTGATGTCTCTGGGCCAGATAGCAGCTCCCTAGTAAAGATGCAGCAACCAAGACCCAGAGGGCAAAAGTGACTTTTCTAAGATTACAAATTTAATGAGCAACGGAGGTGGAATTAGAAACCAGGATGCCTCTTTACACTCCTGAGTTCTTTGTGCTTTAAAATAGCCCTCCTGAAAAGATAAAAAAACAAACTCAAGGGCCAAGAGCAAGCCAAGATGAAGACGGTCAACTCCATACTCAGCCACTTTCAGTCCCTTATGGATATTGTGATGATACCTAATCTCTGACTCTGAATTAGCTTAAGACCCATCACTCACTGTCGACAGGACCTTTCCAGTGGTCCTGAAACACAATACAATTCCAGTTGACCCAATTACCTCTTTTATCATCCCCAAACTCCTACTGTTCCTATGTTCCTAGCTCTTTGAATGGCACCATTATCCAATCAGTGACTGAAGCCAGACATTTGGGAGTCATTTCTCTTCCTCCTTATCCATTATCCACCATGATCAATCAATCACCAAATCCTGACCCTTCTGTTTCCTTAAATATCTCTCAAATCCATAAAATTTCTCTCCATTCCCACTTCCACTGTATATCACAAAACTATCATCTCCCAGTATTCCAGTACTGGAATACTCCAACCTTTCCTCTTCTACCCCATTTTTCATACGTCAAAGAGAGTAATCTTGCTAACATACCAGTATGATCTTATCACTACCACACATAAAAGTAATCAATTATCTGTTATTACGAGGGGCTCTGAGCTTATACAAAGATGAAAAAATATGTGACTCTTGGGGCGCCTGGGTGGCTCAGTCTTTAAGCATCTGCCTTTGGCTCAGGTTATGATCCCAATGGGATCGAGCCTTGCATCAGGCTCCCTGCTCGGCGGGAAACCTGCTTCTCCCTCTCCCACTTCCCCCCTGCTTGTATTCCCTCTCTCGCTGTCTCTCTCTCTCTCTCTCTCTCTCTGTCAAATAAATAAATAAAATCTTGAAAAAATATGTGGTTCTTATGTTTTTAAGATTTTATTTATTCATTTGAGAGAGAGAGCATAAGCAGGGGGAGAGGCAGAGGGAGAAGCAGACTCCCCACTGAGCTGGGAGCCCAATGTGGGGCTTGATCCCAGGACCCAGGGACCATGACCTGAGCCGAAGACAGCAAGAGCTGCTTAACTGACTGAGCCACCCAGGTGCCCTGGTGATTCTTATTTTTAAAGAGCTTCAAATCTAGATGAGGACGGTATTATGGACAGAATGTTTATGTCCCCTCAAAATAAACCCTAATCCCAATGTGATGGTATTATAAGGTGGGGTCTTTCAGAGGTCATTAGGTCATGAGCATGGAGCCCTCATGAATAGGATTACTGCCCTTAAAAGGAGGCCAGAGAGCTAGCTAGCTCTTTCTACTATGTGACAGTACAGCAGGAAGTCAGCAGTCTACACCCTAGAAGAGAGTCCTTATCACAAACTAATTATGCTGCCACCCTAATGTCAAACTTCCAGTCTCCAGAACTATGAGAAATACATTTCTGTTGTGTTTATAAGCTACCCAGTCTATGGTCTTGGTTATAGAAGCCTGAATGGACTAAGTCAGGCAAAGATAGAAAGACAAAATAGTCTATAATAAGTTAATATTTGGGGATACAAATAATAGAAACGAACTCTGGTTAATGGAAAGGAAATGTTTCTTGAAAGAACACTGGCTGGTTCATAGAACCAACAGGAAGTCTGGCAAAGCAAGTTCAGAAATAGTCAAAAACCAAAGGTGACTGGGAAGCAAGCCAATGTCACTCCACAGGAATAGCTGGTGTTGGCACCACTGCCACTGGCCATTTGACTTTCCCACCTTGATTAATAATCTCTAACTTCTCCTGTTTCCTTACATCAGTCCCTCAGAATTCAAAGCCCCTGGAGGGAGCATAACCTAGGCTTTGGTGGAAGCTGAGGTTATGCCTCCATGACTTGGCACCAGAGAGGAAGAGGTCAAAGTACCTAGCCACACCACAGTCCATGATGGAGATGGAGCACTGATCGCCCCCCCAAACCGACACGGTGGCCAATTCTCTCAGAACGGAATAACTGTTGAGATGTTAGGCAGCCAAAAAAAAAAAAAAAGACAATTGTGCCTAAATGTAATCAAGTTTACAATCCCTATCTAAAAACCTTGGAAACAGATTATTTCATAATTCATAAATTTTCAGACTCGGAACAGTAATAAGATCCATATATTGCATATTAAATAACACACTGAGTGGGATCTGGGGTAGTAGCCAATGATCAAACACATTTATATTTCTGAACTGAAACATATGACTATTTTTTTTGTAGATTTTATTCACTTATTTGAGAGAGTGAGAAAGAACACGAGCGACAACATGAGGGAGTGGAGGGGCAGAGGGAGAGGGAGAAGCAGGCTTCCTGCTGAGCAGGGAGCCTGATGTGGGCCTCCATCCCAGGACCCTGAGATCATGACCTGAGCCAAATGCAGATGCTTAATTGACCAGGCCACCCAGGCGCCCTGAAATATACCACTATTAACACTAAAGTGAGATAAATAAAGACTAGAGAGAGTCTCACATCACTTCAAGTACGATTTTACTACCAAGTAAGTTCAGGTCAGTTCGGACTCTTTAATGAATTATGATATGTTTTCCATTTTCATAGCTTTGGGGACTTGAGAATTGCAAGAGATGATGGGCCTGTGTCAGCACCAGAAAAACTCTTCAAAGTTTCTGCAGAAAGGAGAATGGGATTATTCTGAAGGGATCAACCATAACTTACTGAAAAAGGTAACATTTGAGCCAAGTTCAACATAAAGGATGGATAGGCTGGGAATGGACCTGAATGTGAAAAAAAGGTCATATACTGTATTATTTATTTATTTGAAGATTTTATTTATTTATCTGACAGAGAGAGACGCAGCAAGAGAGGGAACACAAGCAGAGGGAGTGGGAGAGGGAGAAGCGGGCTTCCCACTGAGCAGGGAGCCCGATGTGGGGCTTGATCCCAGTACCCCCAGGACCCCAGGATCATGACCTGAGCAAAAGGCAGACACTAAACAACTGAGCCACCCAGGTGCCCCAAGGTCATATACTTTAGAAGGCACAGCATAAGGAAAAACAAGGGAACATGCAAAGAATAGTCTCGGTCGAGTTTTAGGGTCTGTGAAACATAAGAGCAGGATAGAACCTTGAAAGGCAGAACACATCATAGAACCAGATTAAGGGATTAATTTTGTTCCTCAGCCAAGGGGGAGCCATTAAAGCTTTCTTCGTAGGGAATTATTAGATCAGAGCTATGCTTTGGACGTTTAATCTGGCTGCATCGAGTCAGTTTCAAATACTCTCTATAGGTAAGTTTTATCTGATGTCACAGGAGGTGTTTAATTTATACAATTGAAATCCATTTTCTCTTGTCCCTGTCTCAGGAAAGATAAACAGCTGCTCAGCACCACCAGGTCAATATTCCTATACTTGCAGAACATTCCAACTCAACTGCCTACTAAGAAGACTTGGGAGGAACTAGGTTACTGGTGTAAGATAAACCACAAACACACAATGTGACGCCAAACACTGGGCTTAAGTGTAAGCACGTAACTGCTTCTTCAGTTGTTGCTTGTTTCACTTAATGATCTGATACCAGTATGCCAGAGACTGATTGGAATCACGAGTCACTTGTAATTATTCCACGTGAGAGAAAGAGATCAGCTGCAACAAACATTTATGAAGCATTCGGTGGGAGTCAGACATTCTCCTAGACAATTTCTGTAGATGATACTCCTGTCAGGAGGGAACTGTTTCTTGGCCACGCATCGGGAAACCAATCTGTCTCCCTTCGCCCCATCACCCCACCTGCAACCCTCCTTTCTTGAATACGAAACGAAACGTCCATCTCTGGCACCACTCGGCCTTAGGAACGGAAGCTGGTAGTTTCCTTCATTTCAAAGTATCTCCAGCACGGCTCCTGCAGAGGTCGGAGTGACTGTGTAGCAAAGTCCATTGGCTGCCCCAGCTGATCAGCAGCCAAGAGCACAAAAGAAATGCATTCTCAGCATTTTTTATGATACCAGCCATTACTTCCCACTAAGTGTGAACTATAAAAGCTACTTCACTGCCTCCACCCTCACTACTGCTGTTGGCTCGGTAGCACTGTCCTCCCGACAAGCTGTTACCTGCGGACTCTGCCATGACATAGCTTGGCCCAGTTATGGTTCAGATGAAACTGCAGAATACTGATGTTCTGTGGGCTAGAACGTTCCCAGGAATGAAGGGACTCGGTTGCTTAAAAACAGTTTTTTTCAAGCATTTCACCAACGTCATTAAAATACTGTATAGCCCATCCCTTTAAATCCCATAGTCCCTCCCACCACCAACTCGTTCTCCAAAATGACTCCTTTTTAGCTTGCAAAAACAGTTTTGTCTTAGTAGTCTTAAATTTTCCTGGCTGTAGTTAAAAAGAGATCTTTTTAAAAGAGTTCATATTTATCTGGCTACTGTAAATGGAAAGATAGCATGACTCAAGGCAACAATTCTCAACTTGATTGTCCCATGGTGCATGGAACGGAAAGCGTGAATATGCTTACCCACTCCTCTGAGAAACCCCCAGGGCACGAGTCATAACTGCATCCCTTTTCTTCTCATTCAAGAAAGCAAATCAGAATGTAAGGGACTGAGAGCGACCACATATATTCCTGGTTTACCTCCCATCCCACTCAGGGTCCTTTGGTTGGCCCTTCCTCCACAACCTGACTTGAAAATGATGAAGCGCTCTGGGATTCAGTCATGGGGTGGGGGGGATCTCTTATTTTTTTTTTTAGAGACTTCCCTTGGAAGTCATCCAAAGATCCATTTCACATCTATATGCTGATCCTCCAAAAATTTATACTTCCGAGGCAAACCTCTCCTCTGACCCACAGAAACACATCTCTTCCTTTGTCTACTTGATATTTGATTTTTTCAAAGGCATTTTAAATGCAATTTTGCCTTCTAATCTTCCTCCACCAGCCAGGTCCTCTTTCAAGACGCCATGCCTCAGTGAGTAGAGTAGTTCCACTTTCCACTGAGTTAGGTAAGTCAGAAACCTAAGAGTCAGCTATAACATCTTCTCCCTCAACACCTGCTGGCTAATCCATCCTCGGGTCCTGGCAATGTCCCAAGCTGTGTACTTCTCCCTTCCCACAGCTTTTCCTTCAGCCTAAGCCATGATCCTATTGCAATAGAAGAGTATGACGCTAACAGGGCCCAGAGGAGTTGCTGAAATCAGCAGCTGACAAGCCACTGGAGAGGAGTAAAATCGGGTGATCAGGAGTGAAATCAGTTCCTGGAATCGGAGAAGAGGAGGTGCTCACCTTTAAGCAGACTATTGTGAAAGACACACTGCCCTCTGCAGAAGAGTCTAAGGGCACAGTTGATAGGAAAATATTAACAGAGACTCTAGGAGGTAGGATTCAGGAGCTGAGAGGCCTGGATTCCTTTTCTGGAGAAATGTTAGCTTGCACCACAATGCTTATGGCCATCCTAACCCTGCCTTTGAGGAGACAACTTGGCCATCTTAAAAACAGTACTCAGAACTGGCATTTGTCTTTCACAACTGTCTACTCTAGTTCCTGGGTTTATTCGGCTACATCTGCTAAATTCAGTTTGCTAGCAGAAGGAAAAGTATAAACAGAGATGTGGATGAAGACAGGGATAAAGGGAACAGAGGTTCAATCCTGGCAAAGAAAGGGACACGTAAGATGATCTGAAACCGTGAGAACATGGTTCGCCCTACGGTATGTCTTCCTCTTGAAAAATCACAAAACCAGTCCCATCATGCATTTCCTCATCTCTTACCACTCTCCCCTCCCTTGTGTCCCTCCAGCCGTAGTGTCTCTCTGCTATTCCTGGAATATACTAGGCTTGCCCCAGGCTTAGAGGGATACCTGCTTTTGCCTCTGCCCGGATCTATCTTCTCCTTGACTTCCTGCATGTCTCTGCTCACATGGTATTTTATCCGAGAGTCCTCTAACCGTCCTCACCTGCGCTTCTCACCCCCCTTATTATCCATACAGCCAGTGAGAGGGTTAGCCTCGGAAGAGTAAGTTCTTCTCTCAATCTTTCTCTCTCCCACCCACCCCATGGTATCTACAGCAATTTTGAAAACTGAGGTATAACTGCCACATAACATTCGTTTCAGGTATAAGACGTAATAATTCCATATTTGAACACCTTGTGAAATAATCACAATAAGTCCAGTTAACGTGTGTCACCACACATAGTTGTAGAGTTTTTTCTCACGATGAGAAATTTTAAGATCGACTCTCTTAGCAGCTTTGAAACACGCAATGCAGCATCATTAGCTAGAGTTGCCATGTTGTACGTGACACCCCCAACCCCTATTTATCTTACAGCTGGAAGTTTGTACTTCTTAACTCCCCTCACCCATTTTGCCCCCTCCCTACCCCTTACCCTTACCCCTAGCAACCCCCAATCTCTTCTCTGTACCTAAGAGTTTGGTTTTTTGTTTCTTGGATATTTTTTTTAAGATTCCATACATAAGTGAGATCATGCAGTATTTGTCTTTCTCATGACAGCATTTTGGAATACTGCTAGACTTTTAGTAGGTACTCAGTATTTGTTATATGAAAAAATGGATAAACAATCTCATGCCACCTAATGATGAAATGCCCCAGTGAAAATCGTTCCAATTAATTACTAACTAATGCTAACAAAGAAAGCCTTACATACTTAAGCAGCATCAATCCGGTTGGATAGAGTCCAAGAACTATGACAATCTCTGCCAACACCCACTCAGAACCCCCTTTACCCTATCCATCTGCTAAATGTTTCTATTCATGTATTTGCCTTGTGGCTTTGTTTTTAGTCCCATCTAAACTTTTTCTTGTCCAAAGCAAGAAGCATAATCTCAGTATCTGGTACATACTTAGCCTTTTCCTGTCCAAGACTTGGTGTTATTTC
Organism: Ailurus styani; assembly: GCA_002007465.1. NCBI lineage: Eukaryota > Metazoa > Chordata > Mammalia > Carnivora > Ailuridae > Ailurus > Ailurus styani. Next base: position 22,733 of record LNAC01001987.1, read on the forward strand.
TCATCCCAGACACTCTGAACCCCAGCCTCCTCCCCTCAGGGGTTCTCGCACATCCGAGCCACCTGCCCTGCTTGCCACAGGGCTGGCGTGACCCAGGTTCAGATCTCGCATGGTCTGCGTTAAATGCCTGCCTTACCCCGGGGCTGTAGGGAAGCACTGAGCTGTGTGTGGAGAGCACAACTGTGGGAGGCAGTCCTCAAACTGCTTTCAGGAGCTGTTTGAGTAGCCATGCTTAGGACAGTAAGCAGCTGACTGTATTCATGCCCATTAAACTCTAGAAAAAAATACTAAGAACTGAGCTTTTCAGAATTTAAAAATAGAAATGGATACATATTTATACAGAACCAAAATAAAGCACTAATTATTCTACTGAGATTATATTGAGCTTTTTGTGTGTGTGTGTGTGAAGGTTTTGCACGGAGCGTTTTCTAAACGTAGCTAAAGCAGCCCAGCAGAGAATAACAGCAAATGCAACTCTTGTGCTATGAAAGGTCCATGGAGCATAGACTGAAGTCCTGTTCAGAGCCCCCACGCCTTAACCTCTTCAGGGTGAGTTTTCCAACACATGGTATTAATTTAGGACACAAGAATTAAAAATATCTCCTAGTTTTACATTTTAGTTGCAGTTGGAGTATTTTCATGACCAATCTCACAGCACAATACAGTTAAGAGAGTTAAAATGGGAACTAGGGTTTAGTCACAATTCTATGAAAAAAAATTGCTGTTTAACTTTAAGCAAGTTACCTACCCTCTCTGAATCTCAGTTTCTCCATCTGGACAATGTGATTTCATAACAGTGATTCTTCACTGAGGGCTGGTCAGTACCCCCATTTTCCAGCTCTGACATTCTGTGATCCTGGGATCCTGCCTCTCTTAGAGTCACTACGTTAATATGTAAACTACAAACACCTGGACTCAATAAAATCACCACCCTGCGATCACAACCTGGGCGGAAATCAAGACTCCAACACTTAACCCACTGAACCACTCAGGTGCCCCTAAGAAGACTGTTGAGAAGTCAAGGACATATACTGTAATCTTTCGAGTGAATACTTAAATAAAAATAAGAAAGAGATATGGCTACAAAGCCAAAGGATAAAATAAAATGGATTTCTAGAAAAATATATTCAATTAATCCAATGGGGGTAGGAAAAGAGGGTTAGTAGAATAAACAAGAAAGGAGACATCACAAAATAAATAGCAAAATGGTAAGCCTGAGTCCAACTGTATCAAATTGTACAGTAAATGTGGATGATAAACAAACACTCCATTTACAATGCAGAAGCTGTCAGAATGGATAAAAACCAAGACCCAAGTATGTGCTATCAGCTGGAGATACGCTTTAAAGGTACAGAAACAAATTGATTTAAAAAATGTTGAGGGGAGCCTGGGTGGCTCAGTCGGTTAAGCGTCTGCCTTTGGCTCAGGTCATGATCCCGGGGTCCAGGGATGGAGCCCCGGGTCAGGCTCCCTGCACAGGGGGGAGTCTGCTTCTCCCTCTCCTTCTGCCCCTCCTCTTCCTGCTCATGCTTGTGCACTCTCTCTCCTTCAAATAAATAAAGGAGATCTTTAAAATACATATTGATGGGAAAAGAAGATATACGATATTAAAGTATGCCTAGGACGTCATGGGTCACTATATTAATATCAGATAAGAAAGACTTCAATAAAAGAGTATTTTACCAGAGATAAGGGGGGACATTTCATAATTAAAAAGGGGGGGTCAGCGGGCGCCTGGGTGGCTCAGTGGGTTAAAAAGGGGGGGTCAATTCATCAGGAAGATGTAACAATAATAATTGTTTATACACCTTATCTCAGAGCTTCAAAATAATGAACGAATTTGACAAAGTAAAAAGGAAAGTTTGACGCTGCTGCACTCATAGCTGGAGATTTTAACATCCCTCTTTCACTAACTGTAGAAGAAGACAAAAATCAGTAAGGAGACAGAAGACGTGAACAACCTTCATCAAGCACTTTGAGTTGGTTTGTACTTATTGTAGAGTGCACATTCTCATCTGAGTGTAGAGAGACCACTGTCTGGGCCAAAAGAAAAAGCCCATTGTATTTAATTGGACTGCAATCATACAAAATAGGTTCTCTGATCACAGAGAGTTAATTTATAAACCCATAACAATAACATATATCTAGAAAAGGAAATAAATATCTGGGAACTAAAACAACCTGCTACTAAATGGTCAGGAGATGAAATAATAAATCACAAGGCACATTAGAAAATATTTTGAACTGAATAATAATAACAGTAATAAAATATATAAATATAAATAAATAAAAATATGACATATATAAATTGTGGAATGTAGATAAAGCAGTGCTTGGGAAAACTCCATAGTTGTAAGTACTTACAATAGAAAAAAAATCCCATTCCAAAAAGCTAGAAAAAGAAATGCAAACATAACATTTAATTCTAAATTAAGCAGAAGGAAATAAATAATGAAGAGCAGATACCCATGCAATAGAAAACAGACAATCCTCAGAGGACACAAACAAAGCCAAAATTGGATTCTCTGAAAAGTCCAACAGAAGTTATAAGCCCCTTAGTTAGATTGATTACAGAAAAAAGAGGAAGAACACAAATTAGCAAGATAAGTGATGAAAGAGTAGTTATCACTACAAATCTTGCAGATATTAAAGTATAATAAAGAAATGCGGATCATTTTAGAACAAAGCAGACAACTTAGATGAAATGTGCAAATTTATTGAAACAAACAACTTCCCAAAACTGACAAATAATAAAACAGAAAATCTAAATCACACAATAAATCTTCAAGAAATTGATTTTGTTAATTTTTTAACTGTCCAAAAAGAAAACTTCTAGCTCTTACGGTTTCACTGGTGAATTGTATCAAATATTTAAGAAGAAAACAACATGAATCTTAAATTCTTTCAGATAACAGAGGAAGAAGGATCAATTCACAACTTATTTTGTGACACAAAGCATAAACATAATCTTAAAATATGAGGAACTCATTACAAAAAAATTGCAAAAAACAGGGGTACTTGGCTGGCTAGGTCGGTAGAGGCCTGCAGTGCTTGATCTCAGGGTTGTGAGTTCAAGCCCCAGGCTGGATGTAGAGATGACCTTAAAATAAATAAATAAAACTTAAAAAAAAAACACTAAGAGACCAGTATCGCTCATGAGTACAGGCACAAAACAGTTAACAGAATTTAAGCAAATAAAACTCAAACATATAGAAGGCTATATCATAACCATGCAACATTTATCAGAGGAATATAGGATTGGTATAATTCAAAAAATTAAACAACATAATTTGCCATATTTATTGAATAAAGGAAAAACTACATATGGCAGAATTCAACACCCACTCATCATAAGAACCGTCAGCAAACTAGGTATAGAAGGAAACTTCTTTATTTAGATAAAAGGCATTTACCCAAAAAATCCGAGTCAACACCACATTTAATGGTGAAATATTGAATGTTTTTCCCCTCAGAACGAGAAGAATGACCACTTTCACCATATCTATGCAGCACTTTACTGGAGGTAATTAACACCTAAATATATGGAGACATTTGTTAAATTCGTGAATTGGAGGACTTGACATTTCTAAGATGGCAGTTATCAATCCCCAAATTGATCTACAGATTCAATGCAATCTCAAACATAATCTCACCATGATTTTTAGAGAAACTGACAACCCACTTCCCTAAATGTATACGGCATTAAAAGGATCTAGAACAGTAAAAAGCAGTTAGAAAAAGAACAAATTTGGAGAAGCACACTACCTTTTATCAAGGATCACTCTCAAGTTACATGACTAAGACAGTATAGTACTGGCATAAGGAAATAATGCAACAGAGACCAGAAAAACACCCACACTTACAGCAGTTATGGAAGTGTTTGAAAAAGTCACTAAAGCAATCCAATGTTGAAAGGAATAAAAATAAATAAATAAATAAATAAATAAATAAATAAATAAATAAATAAAGTTCAACCTCTGCCTCACATCATAAACAAAAATCAATTTGAGATGGATCATTGACATAAATGTAAAATACATATTGCATATTTATACAATGGAATACAGTTTTGTAATAAAAAGGAACAAACTGATACACACAATATGAACGAATCTCAAAAGTATTATGTCAAAAGCCTTACTACACAAGAGAATACACACTGTCTGATTCCAGTACAGGAAGTTCTAGAACAGACAAAAATAATCTAACGTGGAAAAAAAAATCAGAACAAAGCCTCTGGTGAGGGTGTGGGTAGGGTGTGACAGGGAATGAGGCATCAGGGAAATTTCTGGAGTGATGGTAATGGTCTATAGTTTGAGTTTGGGGTTACATGGTGTGGTCCATTACTGACACTCACTGAATGTTATATTTAAGAGTTCTGCATTTCATTTTGTGTAAATTTTACTTTAAGAACTGTCCACAAACATTTAACTCTGGTTGCTGATAGGCGTTCTGTGGTGTTTCCTGCTGAAGTGAAGTGATGTCTGCCATTTATTTTGAAAAGCATCATAGAAAATAAAATGAATTGATCGGTGGATAGAGATGTGATAAAACAGACATTGTAGACTGTTAATTCTAAAATCGACATAATGTGTATATTCATATTCACTGTCTCATTCTTTTAATTATTTGTGTGTGCTTCAAAGATTTAATTGTAATATATTGGTAAATTCAAGCCAACAAGAGTGGATATATAGGTTTATAATGAAAAGTAATTATCCCTAGGGGTGCCTGGGTGGCTCAGTTGGTGAAGTACCTGCCCTCGGCTCAGGTCATGATCTCAGGGTTCTGGAATCGAGCCCCGCATCGGGCTCCCTGCTCTGCTTCTCCCTCTCCCTCTGCCCCTCCCCATCACTTGTGCTCTCTCGATCTTGCTCTCAAATACATAAATAAAAGTCTTCTTTTTTAAAGTAATTGTCTCTAAAATATATCATTAAGTGAAAAAAGTCAAGGCACAGATGCTTCCATTTGTGTAATATATATGTGTATACACATATGTATTTTATATTATAGGTGTGTTTGTGTGTGTGTGTGCATATAGTTTCTTGTATTCTATGCATAAAATATTTTGGAAGGATAGACAAGAGACCATCAGTGGTGGCTGCATTGTGCCTGCTGCAGGTACATCTCACTGCATACCATCCTATACCGTACGGAATTTATTATGATAGTGTATTACTTTCTCAAAAAAGGCCTCTGTAGAAACCTAAAAATAAGGAAAATAAAAATGAATCCACATAGTTCCTTCTCATCTGTATATAATGAACTAGGAACGGGCAAAGCTTATTAGGAAAGACAAGAACTTGGGAATCCAACGAGGTCTTGCTATTCATCTGGGCAGCCAAGTAAACAATTTCTGGAAGATCACTTTACACATAGTCACACTGGTGTGGACTTTAGGTAAATTATTTAAATTTTCTGAGCCTTTGCTGCTAAGATAATGATAAAAGCCTGCAACTTTTAAATGGCATGGGTAGAGCAAGGTCTACTCAAGGTATTAGCACCAGTGATAATAAACCCCCAAAACAGAGTGGTAACAATAGTGGATTGAAGATCATTTGGCTGCTGGATTCAATAAAACAAGGTACATTTCTTCAAAAGGGCCACCAAAGGTGCCCAAACACTCAGGAAAGCATTGATAAACTGCCAACATAAATGTATTAACTTGAGGGATTGCTGCATTCTACACATGCTGATTAACGGGGCTTCAGTTCCTCCTTAATGAACCTCTGATATCTGAATGCTGGGAATCTTTGCTCAGGTGATCCCAAATCATACACCAAGTTCCCGGCCCTTTAATACATTTGAAAGGCCAGGGCGCCTGGGTGGCCCAGTTGGTTAAGCAGTTAAGCGTTGGACTCTAGATGTGGGCTCAGGTCTTGTTCTCAGGGTCATGAAATAGAGCCCCTCATTGGGCTCTGCGCTCAGCACGGAGTCCACTTGAGTTTCTCTCCCTCTGTGCCCCTCCCCCTGCTCGCTCGCACTCTCTCAAATAAGAAAAATCTTTAAAAAAAATACTTCCGTTAAGGCACCTCTTGGCCTTCTGAGAATCAATTTTCAACGTGTGTTGGGGAGGGGGATCCCAACTCGATTTAACACGATCTACCTGGAGATAGAGTCAGATTCCAGAGACTGTCTCACAAGACTGCACCCCACCCTGACTTCAGACACCATTACCTACACTTCAGACCAACAGACTGTAAATCAGAGGTTGCCAAGACCCCCTCGTCAGGCTCAATGAATCGGCTAGAGTGGCTCACAGAACTCAGAGAAACATTTTACCTACTAGATCCCTGGCTTAATATAAAAGGATGCAACTCCGGAACAGCCAGAGGAAGAGATGCACAGGGAGAGGTCTGGAGAAAGGGCACGCAGCCTCCCTGCTGTCTCCAGGCTGCCACTGTCTCCAGGCTGCCGCTGTCTCCAGGCTGCCGCTCTCCCCAAACCTCCACATGATGACCAACCCAGAAGCTTTCAGGACCCGGCCTCTTTTTGGGGGTTTTACGTAGGCTTCATTACAGAAGCGTGATTGATTAAATCATTGGACATTGATGATTGAACTCAATTTCCAGCCCCTCTCCCCTCCCCCAGGGTTGGGGGGTGGGGTGGCACTTCTAGTTTCAACCCTCTAATCACAAGGTTGGCTCCAGAAGCAACCAGCCCCCCATACTTAGGTGCTTTCTAAAAGTAACCCGATTAACATAACAAGAGACACACTTAAGATCTCATCCTGTAGGAAATCCCACAGGTGTTGGGAGCTGTGAGGCAGGAACCTCGGACAAAGACCAAATACATATGAGCAATATATTTTGGTCATTCAGATATATTTTTTTATAAATCATAATACTGCAAATATATAGAACAGCATAGAAAGGATCTCATTAAACCTAAGGGTTACTCTTCATCTATCCAGAAAAATAGTTTATCCAAGCCACTACTTCTCCAAAGGTTTTAGAGGGTTTTTTCAACTGAGGTAGAGCAGAAACACACACACCCAAAGTGGCAGATTCAAAATGCACGTACATACAAGTTTTGTTAAAAAACAAAACTCAGGGTGCCTGGGTGGCTCAGTGGGTTAAAGCCTCTGCCTTCGGCTCAGGTCATGATCTCAGGGTCCTGGGATCGAGGCCCGCATCGGGCTCCCTGCTCAGCAGGGAGCCTGCTTCCCCCCCCCTCTCTGCCTGCCTCTCTGCCTCCTTGTGATCTCTCTGCCTCTGTGAAATAAATAAATAAAATCTTAAAAAAAAAAACTCGGCTGAGTACTATAAAAAAACATTGTTCCTGGGAAGCTGGGTGTTTCCGTTAGATCCGTGTTTGCTTAATTCAGCAAATATTTACTGAGAAACTACCTATTACGTGTCAGGCACTCTCATAGGCACAGCGAAGGCAGTGTTGTGAAAGAAAGACCAGGTCGTGCTTTCGTGGAGTTTGCATTCTCATTGGGGAAGACAGACGATGTGTGAGTGAACATACACACAATAAGACAACCGCAGATGATGTGAACTAGGGCGAGGAAAACGAAAGCGATGTGACCATGACTTAAAGTGGGGGGCAGGGCACCGTGCTCTAGAGAGGCCCTGGAAAGCCTTTAGGAGGGGGTGACACAGGAGCTGAGCCCTGAAGGATGAGAAAAAGCTATATGTGGATTTGGGGCAAGGCACTTCCCAGGGAAGAAACAACAACAAGCAACAGGACTGGTTCTTAAATATTCATGTATGTTAAAATCTCCCGGAGGACTGATGTAAATGACAATTTCTGGGCTCCAGCTCCACTATTCTGGTTCTGTAAATCTGAGCTTTAGCAAGCTTCATGCTCACCCCAAGGCATTTCTGACTCTGGTGGTCTATCTAACATATGTTGAGAAACAACGGATCTAGGGCCTGCTCCTTGGTGTGTGGGATGGATCTGCATACTGAAACCCAAAACGGGTTGGGGAATCCAGAGCTTTGGGCTAGAGAAAGGAACCCTGGAGGCAGGGGTGACAATGGAATGGGCGGGCCAGACAGAACCACGTATGTTTGTGAATCAAGTTTGGAGAGGGCATGAAGGTAAGGTGGTATGGGTCACGGGTCTAGTCAGACACTGTTCCAAACAGCAGAAATCAGGAAATCAGTGAGATCTGCAAGAGCTGAAGCCTGTTCCTACCACAGGCTGCTCACCACCTAGCTCTGCATCCCCTGCTGTGTGGGGGCGGCCTTGAGCTTGAAGGTGTTGATTGGAAGGCAAGGACTTCAGAAGCCTCCAGGTATATTGTCTCTAAGGGAGAAAAGGTTGAAATGCTACATTTTACTTTCCGAACTGCTTTCTCTCACTGGTAGAAATACCTAAATGTTGTTGACTGGGAGAAACTTGAGTAGAGAGGAGATGCAATCCACTTTTTATTTCCAACCCAGATGACGATAATGAGCTTCACCACATTCTGATTACTGATTTCTGCCTGGAGGAACATCTTGGCTTTTCCAATTAACAATAATTTAATGTTATTGCTTATCCTTTGTTCTTTTTCTTTGAGCTCATCCAATTACTGCATACTGCTTTTGTTTTCCTAGCCCTAAACACTAGTTCTATTATTTTTTTTCCTTATGAGATTTTTCTTAGATCTTGTCCTAATTATAAAGTATTTCCAGTTGTATTTAAAATCATGGTTAAATGCCTCATATTTTGGCATGTATTAAAAGAGTGGATAAAATATCATCTCTTTGTTACTTGGGGAATAATGAGAGATACCGAATATTGTTTGGAATTTTTTAAAACCATTTTTCTCTCTTTATTAGCACTTGAAGGTAGATGCAATTTAGACACAACTGCATCTTCTTCTGCAAATCAATGGCTTCAGAAGCCCTTTGTTGACTGAATAATCAGTACAGAAGCCATTTTGTCCTTTCTGGCCTTTCACAGTGTATGGGGCTCAAACCATCTGAGAAACATGGTGCTTTCACCATAGTTCTCAAATATTTTACAAAGAAGCCAACCACTGGCACAAAATTTCTCAAGATGCCACCCCACCTATTTTTACCGAGTAACAACTATCTGCTAGGCATTGCAATTAGTTTCTTCTCAACAGTTCTCACAGTGGATACCTCAAAAGTTATTCTGTTGCAATGTTTTATGGTTCCCAAATGTAACTGTAAGCTTCTTGAAGGCAGAGAACTTGTATCATACCTTCGTTTGCCCCCATAATATCAAGTGAAACGTTAGGGTCAGAATGGGTCTCCAAAGGTGAAGTGATCGATATGTTTCAGCACCATTTCTCCTTCAATGCCCTGGCTACCAGCCTTTGTGCTATATGGCTCTCTCTGAGTATAAAATCTGGGAAAATTCATCTTTTTAACCCAACTGGTCACCTACAACTGCACTGAGATCATGCTTTGTCCCCTCTGTGGGCGCACAGACAGTCTTACCGATCTGCCAAAGGACAATTTCCATAACCGCTCTATTAAAAGACCTCATCAGCTTTATTTCATTAATTTCATTTAGAGAATTTCAGTCGAATAGAAGAAATGTAACCTCTGAACCACTTATTACTGGAAGACTACACTTTTAATCAGACTGCGTACTTTTAAAAAGGTTATGCACATTAGAATATCCCAATTACTTACCAACCCACCCTTCCCAAGGGACTGGGCAAATCATTGCCTTGTACAAATACATTATCAGCAATGTGTCTGTGAGCACTCTCTTTCCATTCAAATTTGCTAAAAAGCTCTTCAGCTGATTCGTGTTTATGTAAGACAATGTGTTCAACTGTTGGTCTAACTTCAGCTGTGAAAACGTGGAATAATATGCAGATGGTAGCAGAATAAATTTTGAACCTGCACCTGGAAGAACTGGTTCTAGGCCTGACCCGATCACTTATTAGTCAGGCCACCTTGGGCAAGTCACTGTATCTTTCTAAGGCTTTGACTTGTTACCTGTAAAATGGGGGGGATAATGCTACCTGTCCTCTTACCTCTTGGGTAAGTGGTACCTCTCGGGTCTGTGAGTGTAGGCAACAGAGCACAATACACATTGAAGGAATGACAGCCAGACCATAACCAAACAAATTTCCCTACCTTGAGCTTTACTTTATGGACTGAGCATAAATTTCGCTCAGGGAAATTCTAGGTTCTCAGTGAAAACGTAAAGCCCTACGGGCTAAAACTTGTCTCTTGAATGGAAACGTGTTCTCTCTAGAAACGTGCCTGTCCCCTCTCTCTGAGTTAGCTATCTACTTCCAACTACTGCTCTCTCTGTGCAATTTTTCCCCATTCTTTCGGGCCCATATAAAGTCTAGCTCCTCAATGATGTAGCCACACCACATTGATTTCTTCCCACACTGATGTCCCGGAGATTTTATGATGGTCTAAACCATCTGATGAATGCCAGCTCCTCTAGCAATCCTTCCCTGACCACCCTGACCAGGTCTAGGTTATGGGCCCCTCCTCCAGGCTCTCAGAGGCCCCTGGGCGTATCTCTTTCCTAGTACCTGTCATGCTTCATGTTCGAAAGAGCATTATAAAATATATCTAACATAAAATTGAATAAAATAATATCTGATCACTTACTTACTCATCACCGGGTTAAAAGGGGATGACATCATCAGTATACTGAAGCCTCCCAGGCAGCCCTTCTGTAACTCTCAAGGTAGCTACTATTCTGAATTGATATCCATTATTCCATGCAATTCTGTATCATTTAGCTACAAACAGATATAGAACTATACACCATATAGTATGTTTTGGTACATTCTTAAAACCTTATATGGGCGGGCGCCTGGGTGGCTCAGTGGGTTAAAGCCTCTGCCTTCGGCTCAGGTCATGATCTCAGGGTCCTGGGATCAAGCCCGCATCGGGCTCTCTGCTCAGCAGGGAGCCTGCTTCCTCCTTTCTCTCTCTCTGCCTGCCTCTCAGCCTACTTGTGATCTGATCTCTCTGTGCCAAATAAATAAATAAAACCTTTAAAAAAAACCAAAAAAAACCTTATATGGAACTATACTGAAAGTATCCTTCTGTGATGTGCACTTTTACTCGATGTTGTATGTGAGATTCTCCTTAGTTGTCTCCTTGAGTACACTACATACTCAGGCTTGAGTCTACTACAAGGTAGTCATGAATTCTTCTAATTGATGGACTGTTTTTCAAAACGTGTTTTCAGATAATTATGCTGAGAACGTTCTCATATTTTTTCTCTTGCTGCACTAGTCTATATCTTTCTGTAGAACATGTAAAAAGAAGTACAATTGTTGCATCATAAAGTATGTATGAGGGGCGCCTGGGAGGGTCAGTTGGTTGGGTGTCTGCCTTCAGCTCAGGTCATGATCTCAGGGGCCTGGGTTGAGTCCTAAGTCAGGCTCTGACCTCAGTGTGGAGTGTGTTTGTCCCTCTCCCTCTGCCCCTCTCCACACTCGGTGCACTCTCTCTCTCTCTCAAAAATGAGTAAAATCTTTCAAAAAAAAAATAAAGTATACATGAGCTAAGCTTTAATAAATATTGCCAAATCACCCTCCAACACAATTGTAGGAATTTACATTCCCATCATGATTGTATGGGATTTGCCCTTGGTCTCCAAAATCTCCAACACTTAGAATGGTTAGACTTAAAATCTGATGGGTCTTGTGCCACTTCTATTTGGTTTCCTGTGGGGGAGCATCAGAAGGAAATTGAATGGAGGGCAGAATTTTCATTCCCTCAGTCCCTTCTCTGCGGGGCCACCACAGCATGAGTCAGAATCATACCTTCATTGTTATTGGAGTTATTTTTCCTTACTGATTTGTGGGCATGGCTCAGATATTCTGGATGCTCATTTTTTTTTTGGTTATGTGCATGGCAAATATTTTCTCCCAACATACAGTGTGTCTTATCACTTAAAAACCTATAATTTGGGGGGCGCCTGGGTGGCTCAGTGGGTTAAAGCCTCTGCCTTCAGCTCAGGTCATGATCTCAGGGTCCTGGGATCGAGCCCCGCATCGGGCTCCCTGCTCAGCGGGGAGCCTGCTTCCTCCTCTCTCTCTGCCTGCCTCTCTGCCTACTTGTGATCTCTCTCTCTCTGTCAAATAAATAAATAAAATCTTAAAAAAACCCTATTATTTGGTATTCAAATGTTTAAAAACCATGGTGTTTCTATTTATCAGGTTGTTCCTTTTACGGTGTATGTTTTCTTTGTCTTCTTAAGGAACTATTTCTCTACTCTAAACTCATAAGGATATTTCCATGGATTTTCTTCTAGAAGATTAATAAGTTTTGCTTTTTCACATTAGACTTTCAGGCCACCTAGACCTGAGTTTTGTATGTAGTGTGGCATAGAAATCCACATGCACTTAATTTTCGTATGGGTAGCTTATTTTTCTAGAACAAATTATTGAACTGTTCTCCTCTTCCTACTATGAAACACTTTGTGGTTCTGCTTCAGGCCACTCTTCTCTTTATGGATCCCAGTTTAGTGTATATGTTGACAATGTGGGCACTCACACTTCACTTTATTATCTGGTTATGTCTCTCCCTGTAATCATTTTCTATTGCAGCTGTAACATATTGCCACAAACTGAAAGGCTGAGAACAACACAGATGTGTTCTCTGAACTCTAAGTTCCAGAGGCCAGAGGTCAACAATTAGTCTCAGTGCGCTGAAACCAAGGTGTCAGCAGGGCCAAGCTCAGCCACGTACTAGCTGACAATGCTGGGCAAGTTCTTAATTTCTAGGGGCTTCTATTCCTCGTGCATAAAATAGGATTACACCTTTCTTGCCAACTTCTCAGGGCTGTTGTGAGAATGAAACAACATAACAGAAGCAAAAACCCTTTTCAAGCAAAGGAAATCTATCCTTATTGGAACGGTAAGGACAAATAAGTCACCTTTTGAAAGGTATGAAGCCTTTGACACTTTACGAAGTGGCTAGGAAAACAATTATCTAAAATACAAAGGTACTGGGTGCCTGGGTGTCTCAGTGGGTTAAAGCCTCTGCCTTTGGCTCAGGTCATGATTCCTGCTCAGTGGGGAGCCTGCTTCCTCTTCTCTCTGCCTGCCTCTCTGCCTACTTGTGATCTCTCTCTCTCTCTCTCTCTCTCTCTCTCTCTCTCTCTCTCTGTCAAGTAAAATAAAATATCTTTAAAAATACAAAGGTACCGCACCAAATCCCAGTTTCCTGTGGCTCCTGGGGCCTCCCAGCAAAGTTAATTATTCATGCTAACTGGCTGTTGCCATATTTTACTTACAATCTCTCCCATTACACCATCAGTCTGATTTTTTACATGCAGAAATGGCTGCCTTTATATTTCATGTCAATATCAAGACTAATACAGCACAGTGACATGAATAATAGCCAATCTGCCACAGTGTACACCTCATAACACGATTCATCGATGCAGTTTTGGGAGTGCAATGTTCCTTGATCTGAAGTCCTGGAGGTCTATGGTTTCCCTTTATATTAACTTTGAGCATGCCCTGTCAGGATTCTAAAGCACAGTGGCTTCGACCTGAAGAGATGCTGTATTTTGAGGGTCAAGGACTCTGACATTTAGTATAGAACTCCAGTTTGTAGACTAATTCGATCCTCCTTTTAGTTTTCATGCCCTTGTTTACATAAGAAATAACTGTCCCAGCACAATTTACATAATTAGTGGTTCCGCAAAGTATTCTGTTTCTTTTCTTAATTTTCTTCTTTAAAGAGCAAGGCTGAGTTAGAAGAACTATCACCAAAAGACTTTCAATTGAATGAGCAGCCGATAAAGTAATCAATGGTCATGCTGAGGGCAATCCCATTTATGGCTTATCTGCCTACTTGTAGCAAAAAAACAAAAACCAAAACAAAACAAAACAAAACAAAAAACAAAAAAAAAACCCACCCCACACTTCCTGGGAGATTCTTTCTTCAAGTCTGTGAGATACTCTCTTTGTTCTAGGACATCAACCATTTTCATATCCCTACACCTCTAAAGTCGTGGATCTAACAGAAGAGCCACTTCTCTATTTTTAGCCTGTGCTAATGGCCGATTTTCACACAATGGAGCAATCTGGCCAAACGGGCGACCTGAAACAGCACGTTAAGACAGGTGACATGTATACTCACTGTTACAATCCCCAGTCCTGGGAGTTAAAAGCTCTGTGTGGTTAACGGTTAAATCCGGGGCTGTGTAAACACGGCACCCCGGCACAACTTCGGGAGAGCTATTTTCAGCTCAGGTTCAGACAGACGCTGAATTCGTGTTCTAGGACAACAGAGCGAGCCCTTTTATGGGCTGAGGCTGACATTTCGACTGACTGATAGATATGTCTTGAGCCCTCACCATGTGTCCATGGCTGTCAAAGTGACCGAATTGTTTGATTGAGTTAGAAGGTGAAAGGGGAATTTTGAAGCACAGATCAAATTTGTGAAGTGAAAAACTGAAATGAAAATGCCTGGGCGAACAAGGCAGAGATACCTTAAAAGTTCCCCCAAACGGCGTGTCCATAGAGCAGGCACCAGGAAAAGCCGGAAGCAAGGGGGCCGCAAGAGCCCTGGTGCATCTGGCCTTAGAAGGGGTCCAGGAGGGGAGGGGAGGGGTCAGGCATCCCACTTCCTCCCGCAGCCACTAGCTCCCGCAGGAGGCAACACTGGATGCCTCTAGTCTCTTTGGGAGGTGAAGAGGTCAACTGGTACTAAGTACTCTAAGAGGGAGATACAAAGAGATATGTGACATGGGCTCCAGAATCCAGACTCAAGTTGTTTATAGTCTAGTTGGGGAGCGAAGATATCTATGCACGACAATCCCACCCTAGAAGTTTGTGCCATGTGCCCAGTGAGAGGTATGGCTTATAAACGTTAGGGCAGTTCATGATTCCCCCTCTGTTTCGACCTATTTCTACCTTCCTCCCCTGATCTCACAAGCTAGGGCAAGCTCTCTCAGTACAGGCTTTCCTAAAACCCCTGCTTTCCTTGCTAGTCCTTTTTTGGAGTCGGTAACTCACAATGATTATTTTCTTTGCAGTGGTCTTCGCTGTAGAACCTCTAATCAAGGTGAAAAAGACCAAAGGCATTTTTCTGCTCACCACTGTATCCCCAGCACCTAGCAGAGTACTCCGTTTCCCTTTTGTGTACTCCGGTTAGTATACTTTCTAATATTTCTTTTTAATTAACTTTAAATAGGCTTTACATACAATAAACTGAATTCATTGAAAATGTACAAGTTTTGGGACACCTGGGTGGCTCAGTCAGTTAAGCCTCTGCCTTGGGCTCGGGTCATGATCCCAGGGTCCTGGGACTGAGTCCTCCATTGGGCTCCCCAGTTGGCAGGGAGTCTGTTTCTCCCTCTCCCTCTGCCTGCTGCTCCCCATACTTATGCTCTCTCTCTCTCTCTCTCTGTCAAATAAATAAGAAATCTTATTTAAAATCCTTTAAAATCTTTAAAAATAAATAAATAAGAAATAAAAAACGTATTGAACAAAAGGTACAAAGTCCTTTTCCTGTCCTCAACTTTCAGCCCAATTCCTTAGCCTGAGACTGCCTCCAGTTTCATGTGCATCCTTCTGGATCGTTTCTGTGTATCCAACATTTTCATGTATTCCTATACTTGTCTACTTGCATAAATGTGGTTAACTGTTCCCACTGTTCTGAACATTGCTTTTTCACTTAACAACATACCTTAGACATCTTTGCACATATAGAGATGGAGAACGACCCAATTCCTTTCCAGTGCTGAGTATTCCATTACCTGGATAGGCCATAATTTTTAACCAGTCCTCTTTTTTTTTCTATTTTGATCCTTATTAGGAGTACTGTAGTGGTCATATGTGTACATCTGTCTTGCATAGGGTTATTTTTAGGAGTAAAATTCGCTAGATAAAAGCCCATACCAGTTTCTACTGTTGCATAATGAACTGCCCTATTACACAACAGCCGTTTATTTGTTCATGATTTTGGGGGCTGGCATGGCTCATCTCTGCGCCACATTGTGCCAGCGGCAGTGATGCATTTTCAGTCTGGTGGTGGGTTGGCTGCAGAATTGGTTGGTCCTACATGTCCTTTCTAGCCCATCAGGGCTCCAGCTCTAAGAGTTGCTACAGCTGGGAAGGCTGGGCCTCTAATGATCCCTCTCTGGTGTCTTATCCTCAAGGAGGTTATAGCCCAGACCTGTTTATAAGTTCGTAGTGATCACATACTTTCCAGAATGTTCATCCTCTCTACGGACAGCAGCATTTGGATATGCTCCCGTCTGTCAGTCTCTCTCAAAATGCAGTGTCCAGAACAGAACACAGAAACACAAGGATGGTCTGATAAGTATATAGCAAAGCAGAACCGTTAACTGTTTTCCTTGGACGTTC
This sequence comes from Ailurus styani, assembly GCA_002007465.1. Classification (NCBI taxonomy): domain Eukaryota; kingdom Metazoa; phylum Chordata; class Mammalia; order Carnivora; family Ailuridae; genus Ailurus; species Ailurus styani. The sequence continues at coordinate 39,006 of LNAC01001987.1, forward strand.
CATTTTGGTTAACAGAACCAAGGCTATGCTAGCTTTTGTGGAAGATGCATTTTATTCGTTATGCATATCTACTTTCGGCAAATGAAAAACCTATGTGGTTTATGCTTTTTCTCAGTATGCTCCTGTGCCAGGAGACATGTGAAAAATCCTGTCCTTCCAATCCAGGAGGATTCGGCCAGTTTCCATGTGACCCTCCTTTATTTTTATTTGTTTGGGATTTTATTTATTCATTTGAGAGAGAACACAAGTGACAGAGAGAGCATGAGCCAGGGGGAGGGGGGGAAGGGCAGAGGGAGAGAGAGAAGTAGACTCCCCACTGAGCAGGGAGCCGGACGTGGGTTCCATCCCAGGACTCCCGGGATCATGACCTGAGTTGAAGGCAGACCCTTAACAGACTGAGGGACCCAGGTCCCTGTGACAATCCTTTATTTAAAAAAAAAAAGAAATGAGCTTAATAAACTCTCATTCGGATTCCTAGAGAGTGTTATTACCAGTACTTAGCCATCCTATTTCCAAATGATAATTTAGGCATCACATGCTTTACCAGGGAAGGGAACAAAACATGAGATGCTCTGCAAAAATGTTTGATCTTCTCTTCTGTCCTGAGACAATATGTATGTTGGTTACTTTGTCATTTTTTAAGTACAGAGGAAGCCCACTTCTTATGTCCCAAATAAAAAAGGAAAACTGGCAATCAAACAAGACTACCATCTTCCTTATAGGAGTCAGGTGTACTCCCCCTAAGATTCAATAGGTAATGCTCAAGGAGCTTGGTTCTCCTGACAAGGTGGAGAGGGGGTGGTTTATGCCTTCCAGACTCTTTTGAGAAAGAGAAAAACATTACCAGCATAAGGTTGAAAAACCATTACATGTAAAATGGAATTGTTCTTTAATACTAATGAAAATAAGTCAATAAATAAATATTACCCTTATTAACGTTTGTTGAAAAACTTTCAACTTTCTTTTTGAGTCAAAAGCTTTCACTTGCCGCCTTATGAAAATGATCAATCAATTAAGTGAGGGCCTGGAAAGAAGTGTCTTCGGATCTTGGACTAAGAACTTCCCCGAAATAAGAAATGGGCCCTTTGTTCAACATAAATATCAAACTTTATGTTTATTTATATCAATCAAGTTTCATCTTCTAGATTCAGATGAAGAGTCTAGTCTGGAGAGATCTTTAAGGCTCCTGATTATGTCATAACAGTCCATTCACCATCCCTACCAAATTCTTGTCATAAGCAGATTTTATATATGTGTTACGAATATCCTCCTCCAAGTCATTAAAAATTTGTTGAACAAGACAAGCCCAAATTTCCAGCTCTGCAGTATGACACTAGAAAGTTCCCTCCAGGATTGCAGTGAGCCATAATCAGCACCTTTTGGCTACAGTAAATTGACCAGGGCTGACTCCACCAAGCTCTACTGGGCATCTAGCCTATGCTTCTGTAGCTCATCCAAAAGGACATCATGAAAAACACTAATATCTGCTTTCCGGATGCCCTCTTTTTTCTTTCTCTCTCAATTCCTACTTTTAACCTCAGCCAGTTTAAAGTTGTCCGCAGAATGGTGTTTATTTAACCTTCGTAAGGAAACACATTTCTAATGCAGAGATATTTTTAAGTGTCCGTAAATTTCTTTAATTAAAAAATGCCAAATTCATCTATACACCAAATAAATTGAAATAGCCCAATGCACACCATTCTTAGCTCAATCTGCCAGAGCACATTTGCATAATATCGCAATGTACTGATTTCAGCTGTTTGTAATATCAGGACCAGACGGAGCCAGGCCAGTAAACAGAGTGGAAGTAGCAATGAATGCTACAGTACTGCTTTTCATTAATGAGAAGCTTAAAGAATGGCCTCTAAAAAATAACACTTGTCAGAGCTTTAAATGGGTACTGTCTAAGGAGTATTGATTGATCTCGACTAGCCAGGAAATTAGAAAGAGGAGAGACATAGTGGAACAATTCATCTTTGTCAATAAAAGGAATCCCTGTTTCTATTGGAAACCATCTCTCTCCTGGTTCAGAGGATGTAGTCTTCAAGAACTGTATATTCGGTAGCAATTCTCATGTGTTATCTTGGAAAGTCCTCCAATTGCAAGAATTAGGCATGCTTCTACGTGTCCCCTTAAACCACTTGAAATCACATTCACCTACCCATGCAAGGGGCCACAAGGGTGAAATGGCGACCCAACGCACCCAGGAGTTGCTTAGTATAGCAACATTTAAAATGGGGGAGGTTGTCATGATCTCAGTGAAAACAAAAATTATATTGTTATGTTGTCTAGACGGTAATTTTTTCCCTGGAATGTAAGTGCCACGGAAACAGGGATGCTACTTTGCTCAATGCCATGTCTCCAGCACCTAGAAGAGTGCTTGGCACGTAGTGGACGCCCAATAACACTCGTAGGATGAATACATGGATTGATGGAAAACGACTTCAACACAGACCTACCGAATTTCAACTGTGGAGAAGCCTCCAGGTAACATTCTTTTGGGAAGAGTCTTTCATTTATTCAACAAATATGGAGTGTCTACTATGTCTGAGGCACTGGGCTAGGTTCAAAGGGTCTAACTATGGAGGATTTAGTGTGGCCTCTTAAAGCTTATAGCTAGCTCAATGACAAGTAGCCAGAAGTAAAAGATAGATTCCCTCCTTTTGGGAGCTAGCTATTTTAAAATCAAGTTGAGAAGGGAAGACATAAGTGCAAGAAAGTTAAATAATGAGACTTTCTCACATATATCATTCAAAGGCGGGCATCCTTTTTTAGGTAGAGTTCTAAGGCTTATGGATTCTGCCTGCAATTAAGTTCATGTCCAGTTTTGTTTTCTGAAGGCTTCGATGCTCTTCCCTCAAACACTTAATCCTACCCTTTCCTCTCTCCTTCACTCTATGTTATTTTCATGTATCATTCTGGCTTTCCTGCATCCTGTAAACCCCAGGTCAAACAGGAAGCAAAGTGTGATGCGTCTTGTTTACTTTGAAACACCCCAACCTTTCGGCCTACACCACCAAAAGCAATCAAACTTCAAAGTCGGTTGGCTGTATCATCTCAACACTTTTAATTTAGATGTAGCTACATTTGCATAACAGTTTAGCTGTGAATTTGGCAGGAAATTTCTGAAGAGTTATTTTGGTTCTACAGAGAGCGTGCCCAATGTCTAATAAGCAGATAGCTTGTGTGGTATTGCATTTTTATCTATACAAAAAAAGGACCCTGGAGGCTCATACCTTGGCAGAACCTTTTTTTGCTAACAAATAATATGATCAGCAACATTGCTTTTCCTAAGAGTGATAACATGGTGAAGCCTGTTGAATTTTTGAAACCACAGTAACAATACAGGAGAAACTCAATGAAAAATGATATTTTAAAATTTTGTATGGTTTACTTTTCTGATTAGAAATGTATATTCATAACCATCCATTTGGAAGATGCAGCAAAATATAGACGGGGTAGAAATCGCTCATAATCCTACCACCTGCAGCTAAGCACTTTAATATACTAGAATAAGTTGTTCTAGTTATTTTTTGCTGTGTGTGTGTGTGTGTGTGTGTGTGTGTGTGTTTTGAACAAAGTCAGGGGTATATGCTTCAGGCCAAGGATGGAAAATAGCTGTTCTCTCACATGCTCTTCTGGTTATTAGACACAATGGACTGAAGAGGGTTCTTAGACAAGGATAGTATGATGGATTACTAACGTCTGCCTTACTTCTCTCATTCTTTCATCCTTTGTTTCTTTTTCATATCTTTGTATTATTAAAACTTCAAACATAAAAGCTGCAAAATGATATGATGAAATGCCATGTACTCATTGCCTAGCTCAACAAGTACCAACATTCTGCCACTCCTGCTTCATCCATATCTGCCCCCACCACTTCCCTGCTGGGTTACTACATTCATACACTTCTTTTTCTTTAAAGATTTTATTTATTTGAGAGAGAGTGAGAGAGCGGGGGAGTGGGGGCTAAGGGAGAGGGAGCAGGGAGCCTGACACGGGGCTCAATCCCAGCGCCCTGAGATCATGACCTGAGCTGAAGGCAGACCCTAAACCAACTGAGCCACCCAGGCGCCCCCATACACTTCTTTTGTGAGTAAACATGCCAAATGTTAAAATGTACACATTTCAGTGCACGATTCTGAAAAATGGATCCATCCACGCAACGCACACCTAGATCCACAAAGTTTCCTTCAAATCAGTCCTGCCCCTCCTCCACCTTGGAGGCGACCGGAATTCTGACTCTTCTAGAACTCCATATACACATACATATACAACATATATGCTCTTGTCTGGCTCCTTTACTCAGCACAGTACCTGGGAGACCCATCCTTGTTACTGTGCGCATCGGCAGCTCATTTGTTTATTGCTGAATTCATGAATATGTCATGGTTTATCTTTTTTTTCTGTTGATGAACACCTGAGCTATTTCCAGTTTTGGCTATTCTGAATGAAAGTGATACAAACATTCTGGTGCATAGTGTGTGTTTGTGTGTGTGTGTGTGTGTGTGTGTGTGTGTGTGTGTGTGTGTGTAGCTAGATTTTTACATTTCTCGAAGACCCAGAAGAAAATGGCTGCATCACATAGTACACACATTTAGTTATATAAGAAACTGTCAGACTTTTTCCACCGGTGGTTGTAACCTTCTGCCACACTGCTAACCATGTATGAGAATTCTAGCTGCTCTACCTCAGCCGTGTCAGCTGTTACCAGGCATGCCGGTGCATGCATTGGTGTCACATGCTGCCCTAGTCATTAGGATGACCGCCGAGTGCCTAGCACACACATTTCCAGGCTAAGGCCTGATCAGGGCCCAGGGGACGCCAATGACGCCGCAACGTCTATGACATCCCAAAGGCTGCTCCCTGACCAATGAGGGGCTGCAGTGCGGCACACAGTGGGCGTGAATGAGCACTGGTGACTGGTGTGTTGAGAGGCTCGGGCCAGCTGGACGGTCAAGGTAGGCCAATCAGAGCACAACACCATGTCTGGGAACAGAAGTGGTCAGAGCTCCTGCGGACTGGGGAAGCAGACATCATCCTGGTCCACAAAAACCAAGCTGCAGTTCCTCATGAGCCAGGAAGAGCCCCTCCTGCAGGAGAACAACCCCGCCCAGCATCTGAGCTTCTCCAGCCAGGTCTGCCTGTCCGTCATCCTGAAGTATGTGGCCACCAACATTCTGGAGCTGGTGGGCAGCGAGGCCCAGCACAACTGCAGGGTGCAGAGGGTCATGAACAACAACATGCAGAACAGCCACTTCTTTGAGGATGACACCACTTCTTGGGTCTCTGAACTCTTCTAATCCAGTAAGAACCACCAACACCTGGGTCCCAGGGCCTGGAAGGAGTCCATACCACCTCACCCAGTGCCAAAACCTCTCACAGAAGAAGCCCTATGCTGCAAACACCTGCACACACCAATAAAGAAGTGAATTCCAATGGCCTGCTTCTGGCTTTCAATTGTAGTCATACTGGGTTGAAGTTGACTGGGAGTTATCCAGGAGAATGAGTTCAGTGGACAGTGGGAGGGATAGAGGATGTGGTCAGTGGGGGGGGCACTTGAATCAGTGGTTTCGGAGGGGTGGTTTCCACTGGTACCCTGGTGGGAGTGCGGCTGAGGTAGTGGGGGTAGCAAGCCTCCCCCATTGGCTCTGAGGTTGGGATAGTGGGGGTAAGAAGACTTCTCCATTGGCTCTGAGGCTGAGGGAGTTGGGGTAAGAAGACTTCCCCACTGGCTCTGAGGAAGTAAGACCCTGGTGAGGCCAGAGGGTTGGAGGGGGCCTCCGAGGCTTGTTGAATTCCCGGGACAAAGGTGGTAGTTGGGGTGGAGCCAAAGATGAGGTACAGAAGGCCTGGTTCACGCTAGGGAATGCCAACAGGTCAGAGGGTGACAGCAGTGGGGATGGGGGGGAGGGTGACATAACAATTGGCATGAACTCAATGGCAGAGAGGCTTTAAGATGAAGATGGAGGAGTGATGAAGGAAATGGCAAACAAGAATACAGAGAAATAATGGGCATGTTGGTTTCATTTATTATTTATTTATACCCTGTCTCCTTCCAAAAAAGGACTTGAAGCAGGGATTATTAGGTAGTGCTCTGATTCTTCCAGTAGAAGAGATCCTTCTAACCTCTCTTGTGGACAAATAAATAGGCATATTACCTATAAGCTACTCTCTGGTCTAAGACATGCAAAATAAGCAATTCTCAATGGTTGTTAGATATAAATGAATGGATTTGTTTATGTATACCAATGTAAATAAAATTATCAATCTCATTCTCTGGTGAAACACCAATGAGTCTAATGATCACACATTTGATAGAACATCAGAGTTAAAAGTGGTTGCATAAATGTTTTAAAAGATGTGTGTATATTCTATGTAAATTCTGTTCCAAGTGATAAAAGAAAATACACTTTCATGCACTGTATGAACTTAAAAAATAGACACATTACATGTAAAACCCAGAGACTAACTTTTATGAACAATAACCATTCACCCTCCACCGTGTCATTACTTGAGGTTTTCACTTGTCCATTGGACACTCGAAGGCCACTCTCTGGGGCCCCTCGGGCCTTTTCACAGACGGGCTGGTAAGAGGCTGGCCAGAAAACCTGAGCAACAGAGATAAACGGACTGGGCTCAAAATAGCAGCTCACCACTTACTGGCCATGTGATCTTGGGCATTCACTTATTCGCTCTGAACATCACTTTCCTCATCTATAAAATGGGAAAAACAAGTTCCTCCATCTTTGGGTTTTCACAAGAAATAAGCAAATTTATGCCTGCAAACCACAGTTTGACACTTGAGTATCCTTAATGAGTAGCTACATCTACCTTCTTCCACATATACCAGATGTTTAGGCCTGGCTTTTTTTTTTTTAAGATCTTATTTATTTATTTGAGAGAGAAAGAAAGAGCGCAGGCAGGGGGAGCAGCAGGCTGAGGAAGAAGGAGAAGCAGGCTCCCCACTGAGCAGGGAGCCCAATGCGGGGTTCAATCCCAGGGCCCTGGGATCACGACGTGAGCCAAAGGCAAACGCTTGACCTACTGAACCACCCAGGTGCCCCTAGTCCTGGTTCTCACATGATTGCTGGATGCTGGGGCCACTCGCTCTGAAAGCCCGCGAAGCCTTGTGGAGAGACAAAAGGGTACTCTGAGAGTAAGAGGTCAGAGTTCAAAGAGAGAACAAGACAGTCCGCACACTGGGTTCCTCTTGGCTCCCCACTGCCTGGCGACCTACCCCGTGTCAGCTTTCCACCATCTGTCAAGGCGGAAGGACCCAGCATGGCCGCTCCCTGCTACACAGGAGTACTCTGAAGACGAAAGTAAGAGTACTGGTTGTGGGTTTGCAGCTCTTTGGAACACGTACTTCTATAAGTAAGTCCAAGAGCTCTTTCTTGCCACATAATGCTCATTAAATATATTCACAGATAACTCGTCAAAATGTTCACCCACAGCAATTGTGATTTGTGAGAGAGAGAGAGCCACAGAGCCCTCCCAGCCTTAGCCCAGCCCAAATCTTACTCTTCTATTTGCTGGAACTGATAATAAGCAGGCCTCCCGGCAAAATGAAGTATTTGTATTATTTTCAATTTTTATGAAATATAATTCTTCAATGTTTACTCTTATTTTCTGTTAAAATGGTGGCTTACGTAGAATATTTTTACCTTATTACATTGCTAGGATAACTCCAGTCCTTTGTATTTTTTCTTTTTTTTTAAGATTTTATTTATTTACTTGAGAAAGAAAGAGCACGCATATGAGCAGGGGGAAGGGGAGGGGGAGAAGAAGGCTCCCCACTGAGCAGGGAGCCCGATGCAGGGCTCGATCCCAGGACCCTGGGATCATGACCTGAGCCCAAGGCAGATGCTTAACAGACTGAGCCACCCAGGTGCCCCTAATATAATTCCATTTAAATCAGAAACATGTCTGTAAGATTTCAAACCTTTGAAATTTATTGAAACTTGACTTATGTCCCTGTATATGGTCTGTCTTGGTATACATTCCATATACATGTAAAGAGAATATATATTTTGTAGTTGTTTGGTGCTTAATTCTATAAATGCCAATTAGGTTAAGGTGGTTAACAGTGTTCTTCCGATCTTCTATATACTTATTTTCTATCTCATTTTGTCAGTTATTCAGGAAAGATATTTTAAAATCTCTGATTATGTTTGTGCGCTTATCTTTTGCTCTCTTTAACGGAGTCAAATTTGTTTCATTTCCTTTTTCAGCTGTGTTTTAGGCACACACAGAATTGGTAGGTCTGTCCATGTTATTGTAAATGGCAGGATTTCCTGCTCTTTGTTGCCTACATGAACCTCCGTACTATTTTCCACAGTGTCTGCACCACTTTACATTCTCAACAGTGCATAAGGGTTCCCTTTTCTCCACAACTTTGCCAATAGTTGTTTTGTCTTTTTTGATGATTGCCATTCTAACATGTGTGAGATGATATCTCACTGTGGTTTTGACTTGCATTTTCCTAATGATTAGTGACAGAGAGCATCTTCTCATGTACCCATTGGCCCTCTGTCTTCTTTGGAAAAATGTCTATTCAAGTCCTTTGCCCATTTTTGAATCTGATTTTTTTTTCTCTTGAGTTGTATGAGTTCCTTACCTTTTTTGGCTATTAACCCCTTATCAGATAGATGGTTTGCAAATATTTTCCCCCATTCCATATGTTGCCTTTTTACTTTGCTGATTGTTTCTTTTGTTGTACAGAAGTTTTTTAGTTTGATGTAGTCCCTCTTCTTTATTTTTCATTCGTTGCCTGCACTTTTGTTGTGTCCAAAACATCTTTGCTAAGACCAATGTTTAGGAGCCTTTGAGCCTTCTTAGAGTATTCTTTAATCAAGATCTAATATATCTCCTCTACCATGCGGCTATCTTTCTGACAACTCTACCCTACACACAGTGTGTTACGATGTTTTTCCACTGTGGTGGGAACACAAAATATTCCCAGCCCTACGGGACCTCTGGAAATTGTTCAGTCTAGTGCTTTACAGTGATTCTGTTTCCCAGGTCTGGCAGGTTCCTCTCATGCATGCACTGGAGTAATAAGCCAAAGACTCAAAGGAACACCTCTGCAGATTTCTGGAATTTTCTGCCTGCAGTTTTCTCCTCTCCAGTGCTCTGTTCCATGATCACCAGTGGCACTGGCTTCCCTACATTTTGATCTTTGACTTTTCAGTCCAGTTCTCCCTCCCTCCGCACAGCAGCTCGGAAGCACCTCCTGGCAATAGGTTGAGGGAATTGGAGGGGTCATCTCATTTATTTCTCTCCTCTTTGCGATAATAGTCCTGTGTTGCCTGCTGACCAGTCTGAGCGCAATTGATTCATGTATTTTATCAAGTTTTCTAGTTGTGTACGTCAGGGAAGTAAATCCGATCCTTCATACTCTACCATGGATGACTGCAGAAATCTGTGATAAATTTCATGGGTTCTTGTTTCCTGCTGATCTCGTAAAGCTTTCCTTTCATTTCTTTAAGAACCGTAAACACATCTGTTTTATAGTTGATGAAAGATAGTTCCTATTGCTCAGGTGTTCATTTTTCTATTACTGCATAACAAATCACTACAAACTTAGTCACTTAAATCAACAACCAATTATTAATTAGCTCATTAGTTCTGTCACAAATTCAGGCACAATTCTATGCTTGGGGTTTCTAGGCTAAAATGAAGGTTTGGGTTCAGGCTGCATTCTCATCTGCAGCCCAGAGTCTTCTTCCAAGTTGTCATTGTCACGGTGGAACTAAAATGTTTGCAGGTATGGCATTGAGTTCATGGTTTCACTGTCAACTGCCCGCTGGGGGGCGCTCTCATTCCCGATGTAGTCTGCACTCCTTCCCGCAGGGGGTCTTGCCTAGCCACCCAAGACCATCGTGGTCTGCTTTACTTCTGGTTCAACTTTACCCCAAGGATATAACTGTTAGGTACTCAGTTTAGAGTGGGTGGTAATCTATTCAATCTTTCCACCTTAGGAAGACCCTGTGATTTCATCATTTGACCCAATCTTTAGTTCTTCTTGTCTTCTTGCGGGTCGACTAGGCTGCTCTGTTGCATGAAGGAGAGCACTGATGGGGTACTGATCATTTTTTTTTTCCGTGCTCAACCCGTCTTATAATAAATAGAAATTCTTTCCAGAATCTGAAGTCCTTTTAAAACTGAATGTACAGGAAAAAATATTTCTGTGAATCTACAGTTTCACTGTCATATATGCGATGGTATCTTACATAGGCATGTTTTCTTTCATAATAGGACTTCAGAGACCATAATTCCTCCCACTTCCTGGTCTCACGAGGAAACGGGGCAAAGATTCCTGACCTTTGGGGGAAAATGGTTTTGTTTTTTGTACTTCTCCCAGATCTTTTAAACAGGACACGAAAGCTACCCCCAGGTGCAGAAGGAAGGAATGTGACAGGCAGGGAATGGGTACTAGACACCACAAGCTCTATCACATCAGAAGGCAAAGGTTACTTTGGTCCTGGTTTTCCAAATTGTGATTCTGAGGTCTTTTTTGGAAAGGGACTATTATTAAAAGCCCAAATAGATGGCCCTGGAATCATTTCTACCCTCTTAGTCCGCAGGAATTTCAGTCACCTTGTAGTTGTTAATGTGCTTGGGGTAAAATCACCCTGAAAGTTTGATTACACCTATACAGAAATTAAGGTCCGTGCAAGAAAAAAACAACTATACAGAGATGTCACTTCTAACATATCTTGTGTTGGTAAAAGCAGTCTTTAAATTTTTCTGCTAAAGCGGTATTAAAATGGATGGACTGATAGATCTTTTCTAGAGATTAGGAAGTGAGGCTCTCTTAGAAAGTCAGTGTAATTTTCTAAAATAATTTGCTTTGACACCTCAAAATAAAATGTCTTTTGAATTGCATATTTGCTTTTAATTTCAGTACCTTATATTTGTTACCCTGCATATGCAGCATTAAGTTATACAGTTTTAAAAATGGAACAAATTTAAAAATGTGAAAATTACCTTTCAAAAATAATGATGTACCTCTAGAGAGGGGCTGTGATTCAGTTTTGTGTGTCTCTGAATTGTTCTCACCCAAATTAACAAACCTGGATCAGATTTTTTTTTAGCTTGAAGCTAGTTTGGAGATTATCTATACTTAATTTCTTTTTTTTCAGATTTTTTTTATTTTATATTTAAGTTATCTCTATATCCAACGTGGGACTCAAACACACGGACCCAAGATCAAGAGTTGCAGACTCCACCAAGTGAACCAGCCAGATGCCTCACTAATTTCTTATTTTATGGAACACAGAGATTCATTAAAACTATATATGAAACCTGGGATCATACTGCAGAGCCTCACAATCACTCTTTCCAGCGCTTTTGTGAGATAATGAAATGTACCATACACAGCCTGCAGAGGACACCATTGTGGCTGACCCATGATAACAAAATCCTGTACTCATTTGTGAAGCAACTATTTTCTTTCTGGGAAGCGAGAGGAAATCAGAGCAGTGACTACTTCTGCTATCCCTTAGCTATAAATATAGCTCAGATCTTTTTTTTTTGTTTTGCAAAAGTCTATTTGGTAATTGCACAAAATCACAACCATTAGGGATGAGTCACTCTACACACAGGCAAATTTGTATTGAGATTAATTTATGTTAATCAAGGATAATGGGCTGACCATGAGCAATGACAGCAGCTAATGTAAATACACGATCAAGTTATAAGAGTGGTGGTACTTTTCCTAATAAGCTAGTGTGTAATGAGACAGACTCCCTCAACCCCTGTGCTACCATCATAGAACTGTCAATCCTTCAAACTCCCTAAGGCCTATGCTGCCTAAGTTTTGACAGTATCTAGCAGAAACTAAAAATGATCTCATAATTCTTTCACAAAAATCTTCTGGCATTTAGTGTCTTGTTAGGTACCTAAGCAACAGATAAATCTCAGCTTCATAAAATCTGTTTGTCTCTGCCTTTAATGGAGATGAAACCAAAGAAGAAGACCACTGATTTCTGACACCATCATGATTTCCTGCAAAATTGTGTGCATATATTATTGTCATTCTGATGTGGACCCCTCTAGCTTTTTCTTTGCAGACTTTTAGAGAATAGTTACTAATAGACTTCCCTAGGAATGCAACGGTTGTCTAATGATGACTCATTTTTCCGTACGATCTCTGCTTTTCAGAATGTGTTTATTGCCCCCAATTCTACAAGCACTGCCACCCCTATTTCCTCCCCTATCTCTCAACCTCAAAGTGCAACAGGGACTTCAAACCAACATGCAGTTCATCTGATTTCATCTTGAATACACATGGCTCTTTTCAATCTACCTTCCAGACCATTTATGCACATACAACAAGTATCCCCAGTAATATATAATTTTGGTATTATATTTATATAAATGATATCAGGCTATACATCTTACCCTTTTCAGTTCCTTTTCTTTTTTTTTTTTTTTTTAAGATTTTATTTATTTATTTGACAGAGAGATTACAAGTAGGCAGAGAGG
>LNAC01001988.1:31899-50007 GCA_002007465.1 Ailurus styani
CTAGGAATCTATTTATCTCTTCTAGGTTATCCAATTTAATGGCAAATAGTTATTTATGTCTGTTGGATCCATTTGGTCTAAAGTATAGTTCAAGTTCAATGCTTCTTTACCAATTTTCTGTCTAGATGATGTATCCATTGTTGAAATTGAGGTATTGAGTCTTCTACTTTTATTGTACTGTCCCTTTCTCCTTTCAGATCTGTTAGTTTTCGATTTAGGTTTTACATTTAGTGTTACAGTTAGGTTTTCCAGTGTTGAATGCATATATATTTATGATTGTTATCTTCTTGATGAATTGATCTCTTTATCATCATATAATGACCTTTATCTCTTGTTACATTTTTTCGGCTTAAAATCTATTTTTTGATATGTAAGCATAGCTATTCCTCCTCTCTTTTTGTTTCCATTTGCATGGAATATCTTTTTTCATCTATTCACTTGGGGCCCACGTATGTCCTTAAATCTACACTGAATTTCCTGTAGGCCACATGTAATTGGGTCTACTTTCATTATTCATCCAGCCATTCTATATCTTTTGAATGGAGAATTTAATCCACTTCCATTAAGTAATTATTGACAGGTAAGAACTTACTAATGTCGTTTTATTAATTATTTTCTTGTTGTTTTGTAGTTCCCTTGTTCCTTTCTTCCTCTCTTGTTCTCTTACTTTGTGAATTGATATTTACATGAGGTTTCATGTAACATAGATGTCACAACATATTTTATGCTGATAACAGTTTATTCTCAATCACTACAAAATCCCTACCCTCTAATTCCCTCCTTTTTATGTTTTTAATATCAAAACCGATCTCTTTTTGTACTGTGTGTCTATTCATGAATTATTGTAGCTACAGTTTTTTTTTCAAAGATTTTATTTATTTATTCGACAGAGAGAGAGAGATCACAAGTAGGCAGAGCGGCAGGCAGAGAGAGGAGGAAGCAGGCTCCCCACTGAGCAGAGGGAGCTGGATGTGGGGCTCGATCCCAGGACCCTGAGATCATGACCTGAGCTGAAGGCAGAGGCTTTAACCCACTGAGCCACCCAGGTGCCCTACAGTTAGTTTTAATACTTTTTTTCATTTGACCTTTATTAACACACCACCATATTACAGTATTACAGAGTATTCTGAATTTGGCTGTATACTTACCTCTACTGGAGTGTTTTATTTTTTCATGTTACTGATCAGTGTCCCTTAATTTCAGCTTGAGGAACTCCTTTCAGCATTTCTTGTAAGACAGGACTACTGGTGATGAACTCCCTCGCTTTTGTTTGCTAGGGAAAATCTTTACGACACCTTCATTTCTGAAGAAAAGCTTTACCCAGTAAAGTATTCTTCATTGTTTTTTGTTTGTTTGTTCGGTTGGTTGATTTTGTTTTTGCTTTAGTACTTTAGGTATATCATCTCATTCTCTTCTGGCCTGCAAGATCTTTTCTGAAAAATCCACTGATAGCCTAATGGGGGTTCCCTTGTATGAGAGAATTTTTTTTCTTGCTGATTTTAAAATTCTGTTTGTCTTTGATATAAATTTTTTTTGTCATAATTTGTCTTGGAGAAGATTATTTGGAGTTGAAATTTTTGGGTGACCTATTAGCTTCATGAATTTGAGTATCTAAATTTCTCCCCAACTTTAGGACATTCTCAGGTATTATTTCTTTAAGTAAACTTTCCACTCCCTTCTCCCTCTCTACTCCTCTCTGGTTATAGTACATTTTTCCCTTAATAGAGTCCTGTATATTCCATAGGTTTTCTTCATTCCTTTTCATTCTTTTTAATTTTAACTTCTCTAGGTAATTTCAGTTGATTTATCTTCTAGCTCATGGATAATCTCTTTTGCTTGGTAAGTCTGCTGTTGCAGCTCTCTTCTGAATTCTTCAGTGTAGTCCTTGTCTTCTTCAGCTCCAGTGATTCTGTTTTTTATTCTTTTTTCCCCCTATATCTTTGCTGATCTCCTCATTATGATCTTGTATAATTTCCCTGAATTTACTTATCTGTGTTCTCCTGTAGCTCTCAGAATATGTTTAGAACAATTATTTTGAATTTTTGTTGGACAAATCTTGGATCTCCATTTGTTTGGGGTGAGTTATAAGAGGTTTACTGTTTTCCTTTGGTGGAGTCATATTTCACTGATTCTTTATGAATTCTGTGGCAAGCACTACCACAAGTGGCTGTAAGGGCTGTTGGGTCCTTAGCAGCTGTGGCTAGGGATCAGGGCAGGTGGCTGTGGTGGCTAGAACCAGTGGTGTGCACACTTGGCTGGAGGCGCCAGCTGCAGGTGCCTGTGTAGGGGCAGGGGTTGGTCACATGTAGTGGTGGGAGCCAGGACAAACAGCAAGACCTAGGGCCAGCTGTGGGCTCAGTGGCAGCACAGGGACCCTAACTGTCCGTGTGCATTACTGTGGTTGCTGGGTTACACTGCAGACACATAGTAGTGGAGACTGTTGATGGGGATCAAGCTAGGGCATGCTTCTGTACAGCCAGAAGGGCTAGCTGCAGTTCCTGGGCTCCTGCGTGGGCATGGTGGGGAGGGACTCAGGCAGCTGGCATCAGTGACTGTGAATACCTGTGGGGCAAAACCTGGCAGATATCCACAGGGGCTCCATGGTGTGGGCTAGTCATTGGTTTCTTTGGTAGTAAAATCTGCTGGGTTAGTCTGCAGAGTTGATTACTGGGAACTGCTCTTGCTCCTCCTGCTGTATGGCTGTTACTGGCAGCCCCTGTGTTTATTCCTTGTTCTTCACCACCTCTTTCTGTCTCAGCTTTGCCAGTCTTGGTTAGGTCTAACTGAAGCGGGAACTTAATGTGGTACCTCGAAAGGCCTGGGGAGTGTCCTCTTGAGGGTGGGATGAAGCTGTCTTCCTCTCCTTTCTGTGTGGTTATCTGCAGACTTTTGTTCCACTATGTCACTAAGGTTTCTTAAGTGGACTCCAGTTCTCTAACAGAGCTGTTTTTGCTCATGGAGAGCTAATTGTTGGTCTTTGTGGGGTTATAGATGCTGGGCGCTCCTAAGGTGCCATTTTGGTGATGTTACTTCCCTTCAATCCCACAATCTTTTAATCATTTGTTTGGTTTTTTTTGAAAAGTGTTTAAAAAGTATGAATAACCAAATAGACAATAAATATTTTAATAGACTTCTACTAAGGAAATAGTAAACTGTGCTAATCTAATTTTCACTATTGAATTATGTTCGCTTAAAATTGAACTTAAATTTTTTTCCATAATGCTTTAGGCAGTATTAATAAGGTCAATAAATACACACTATTAAATGTAAGCCTGGGGCATGTTGTTTTCTGTCAGCACTGAGACACAGAGAAGGAAAAGAACATGAGAGAATAGTAGGAGGGGACCTTTAGGCTGGGGGTAGGGCCAGAATGGCTTCTTTAATTCGCTTTGCAATTGTGGCTAGAAGGGTGCAGCAGCATTGTATGGGTAAGAAAAAGGGTGTGAGTAAATGTGCAGAGCTCAGTATTTTAAAGAAATAAGGGGAGGCTAATGTGGGGAGTGAGGTCCATTCTAATGCATTGGGGACCTCTATTGTGATTTAAACTTAGGAATTTGCTGCCTTGTGAAAAAATATGGCTTAAAGAACTCAGGCTTCCAAGTGGCATCAGGGAGCTGTGCTTGCCATATCCAGGTAGGAGATGAGGACACCTCTACCAGAGGCGAGAAGCCATGGGGGAAAAAAATGGACAGAGTCATTTTGGAGGGAGAACTGACAGGATTTGCTGATAGAACTGAAATGGAGTGATCTATGAGAAGTGTCCACAGTGATTCCCAGATCTGTCTTGCGGAAGTTGGGCTATTCCTCAAGGTAATGATTTGAAGGAAGGAATGAATGGAAACATTTGGAAGGGCACTAGGGTTTCTTGAGAAGGTCAGAGAAAGGTTGAATTCCGTTTTAAATAGCTTGAGCTTCTGTGGTCTCTGAGACTGCTAAGTGATGATATGTAGTGCAGACAAAATGCAGTCAAACTAGATGCTTATGCTTGGCTCTCAGCATATTACTAAACCCTTTCCCTGAGTGTGGGGCAGCAGACACCAAGCTCTGGGCAGCAGGCAGTCAGTGCACTGGTACTCAGGCTTGGGGGGATGGCAGACAGGCAAGAGTCTTTCCTGCAGGCTCTGGCTGGTGTTCACTTCACTGGTGTCCACCTGCATCTGGTGCACTGTCAGGCCCCAAGCATATAAGCTATGCTTTGCTTACCCGAATAACTGAAAACTTAAGATGTTTCTGAAGGACGTACTCCTTCTTCCTCCCTGCTCTGCTCTCTGGGTGCACAGCTGAGCTAGTGAGAACATTGTTACTGAAGATGTCAGCGCTGAAGTTGGAGCAATGTGTGGGTACGTGTGTATTGAGGGGCAGGAGTAAGGGGATAGGCCTTAATTTCCCAACTGAAAATATATTATTAAACAGGGAGAGGAGAGTCAAGACAGATTTGTTTGGACAGATCTCCCTGAGTGTTAATTTAAATAACTAAGCAGTGACCTCAGGAGCTGACCCACAGTCTGACTGCTTCCCTGTCTTTGCGCAACCCTTCACTTAACCATCATTTTCTCTCTACTTGCTGTATCCCTTCATTAATTTCTCTCTACTTGCTGTATCCCTTCATTTATATAGAATTCCTTGAAAAAACTGTGCCTTGAACACCATCCATAGAACCTGGGTGACATCAAGATGGAGGCTGGCAAATTGGGAATACAGCAGTGAGTGAGGGGAGGCCTGGCTTTGTAAGTGCGAGGGGGGCGAGGACAGGTTCACAGAAGCCATACCTGAGCTGAGTCTAGAGGAGGTGCAGCAGTTGGGGGGAGGGGTGGAGTTGCAGGGGTATCCCAGACATGGAGACAAAGATGTACACATATGAAAGTAGCAGTTGAAAAGTGTGTCCTGCCGCAGGAATAATACCTAAATAATGGACAGGGACTCGTTCAAAGGATCCCTGTATTCAGAGCTGGTTGCTTTTGCTTTGGGCTACTGGAAGTTTTAGGGCAAGGATCGGAAGAACCTTTCCTGACCACCCACATAGGCCACACATCTGCTTTCTTCCTCAGATATCTCTGGAGTAGGAGGACTCACTATTTCCATTTAACAGGAGGGGACATCATGAGGTCAGAGGGCACATCAAAGCCACCAGGTGAGAAAGTCCTGCCCCACACAGCAGGGGGAAGGAGGGCTGGACCCCTGGCCTGGGGACCACCGTGAACAGTAGCTACACTACAGCATTTGCTTGGGAAGAAAAAATCAAAATCAAAAGCCCTCTGGAAGGTATCCGTGTCTCCATGTAATAACTATGATTCTGTCTGAATATTTGGACCTAAGGAGAGACTAACCATGTGTCTGGAGCATAACCCTTGTTCATCAGACCGGCTGGGAGGGGACTGCCTCTGTCACTTCACCAGGCGCTATCATGTCTCATAGTCTCAGTTCCCATCAGGAAGATTAGAACAGTCACTGTAACATCTCCTCATGCTGGGGGATCATCAATGAGATGGTGCAGGCAAGGCTTCTGGCACAGGACCCCCTGGGGTGCAGCCTCACACAGGAAGTCTTCTGTCCACACCCGCATCCTACACACCACAATACATGGTTTCTCACAGCTTTGGACTGTTGCACTTTCTTTGTCACCCATTTACAATAGCTGGTCCAAGGGGGGCAAGAATCTTATTCCAGTCACATCCAGATTCCCTCAGTTTCCCTTCACCTTCATCTCTTAGCCTCTAGAACACTGGGGCACTAAAACATTTGTTGTTCTCCAAGGCATGAGCCTTTGTTTTCCTGTAATCTCCACTTATCAACAGCGTTCCTTTCCTCACTCAGTAGGAAGGATGCTAAAATGTGTTAGTCATGGCCAGTCAAGGGGCCTTTGTGTGTTCTCTCAAATGGAGGTTGGGCATCTGTTTTGCCCTATTTTGTACGTGATTGAATTAAGGCTTGGACCTAGAGAGAATAAGGTTCCTGCAGCGTTTTGTCTTCTGGCATCACTCTTGGGTTTCTTCTCTGAAAATTCATCTGCTTCTGTGGGTCCAACTACTCTCTGTCTACCTATATACTTAAAACATGGTCAAGCCCTGATTAATGGCCTACAGGACACTTCCTCACGCACATTCTGCCAAGGTTTGAAACTCATCCCAGTGTTCTCAAATAGTGACTGCTTCCCTAGTTCTTTGTTAACCAGCTGGTTTTGAATATCAATGCCTGCTTTTTATTATTTCTCTACCACACTGCGCTGGCCCTTCTAGGGGCCACCTTCTACACAGTTAGCACGGTGCAGACCAGTCCTCATCACTTGTAGGGCATCCACTATGTACTGGGGGCATGACTAACCCATGGAGGGGTTTTTACTGCTTTTTAAAATCACACTGCTAAAAACAATGCACCATTTCTAAATAGATGACCCTTTACTGAGTAGCCTTGAGCTCAGTAATTTGAAGAAGAGAGAGAGAAACCTGAAGTCTTTCCTGATTCACAGAAACCCAGATAGTCTAGTATATTTGTCTAGCTCTGTGGGAATGATAGACTGTCACAAAATGAGTCGCTGTACATTTCCACATATAAGTGAAGT
The DNA here is from genome assembly GCA_002007465.1 of Ailurus styani. Classification (NCBI taxonomy): domain Eukaryota; kingdom Metazoa; phylum Chordata; class Mammalia; order Carnivora; family Ailuridae; genus Ailurus; species Ailurus styani. The sequence goes on from LNAC01001988.1 coordinate 38,459, forward strand.
TATATGGTATTTGTCTTTTTCTGTCTAATTTATTTCACTTAGCACAATATCCTCTGGGTCTATCCATATTGGCACAAATGGCGAGATTTCATTTTTCTTTTATGACTGAATAATTAGTATGTCACCACACACACACACACACACACACACACACACACACACTATTTATCCACTAAAAAACCCCAAAATAAACAAACAAACAGAAATAAACTCTAAATACAGAGAACAAAATGATTGTTGCCAGAGAGGAGGTGGGTGGGCGGATGGGTGAAATACATAAAGAGGATTAAGAAGTACAGACTTCCAGTCATAGAGTAAATGAATCACGGAGATGAAAAGTACAACATAGAGAATAAAATAAATAATATGATACCTTTTTATGCTAACAAATGGTAACCACCATATTCATCATGGTGAGCTTTTCATAGTGTATAGAATTGTTGAATCTTATGTTATATACTTGAAACTAATAAATTATTGTATGTCAACTACACTTCAGTAAAACAAGGAGGTCGCCAAAGTAGAAAATAGAGCATTTTGAAATATGAAGTGTAAAGAAGAGATTGAGAGTCAAACCATGGTCTTGGAAATTGAGAGCAAGGACACTGATTGGCAGTTCTAGATAGAAAATCAGTCAAGTCTCTGAGTACGGAAAAGGAAATCCCCTCTGCTCAGTGAATATAGGCCAACAGAAAACTCAGTGCAAGTCCTTGCATTATGGGGGATGCAGGTAGCCACTCTGATGTGGCTGCCCTTGGGTCAGTCTTCTCAGCATCACTTCGTACCTCAAGTGTCTATGCCCCCAGCTGCTGCACACCATCCTTTCTATTAGCTCCCCAAAAGTAGGGTGTGGTGTCATTATTTGAAAGATTCTGGGTTGTTAAAACATGTTAAATAATATTCTAAAACCAGCTGAAATTTCCCATTCATCATCTTTAACATTCAGAAATCTGGAAGAAGGGATTCAGGAATTGAAAACAGCACCATCTACAGTGTGGAAGACTGACACTGGGGTTGGAGACCCTGAGGGCTTTCACATCACTACTTAGCATGCACTATGCCCTAAGACCTATTTGTAAGCCCCATGGGCTATTGTTTTTCTGTTATTTATATAATTTATCCTGTCTTTAATATGTCTTTCCTTTCATTAGTTTTAGGTTTAATTTTCTTTTCTTTTTCTAGTTTCTTAATATATGAAATTAGGTTGTTTCTTCTTTTTTTAATGTAAGCATTTATAGCTCTGAATTTCAGCTTAGGGACTGTTTTTGTTGCATCCCATAAATTTTGGTATGCTGTGTTTTTCATTTCCACTCATTTCAAAGTTATTTTCTGATTTCTCTTGTGATTTATATTTATTTGTTATTTAGTAATATGTTTATGAAGTTTTCACTTTTCCTTCTGTTACTGGTTTTTAGTTTTATTCCACTGTGGTCAGAGGAGATATTCTGTATGATTTTAGTATTTTTAAATTTAGTGAACTTGTTTTGTGGCTGAACACATGGTCTATTCTGGATAACATTCCATGTGCCCTTGAAAAATGTATATTCTGCTGTTGTTGGGTGGAGTGTTCTGTATGTGGCTGCTTGGTCTGGTTGGTTTACAGTGTCTTCTCTTTAAGTCCTCTATTTTCTGACTAATATTCTGTCCAGTTTTTCTAACCATTATTGAAAGTGAGGTATTGAAATATGGTTCGTGTATATATATAATTTCTACATGTTATGATACCTTGAGCCTTTTATCATTATATAGTGTCCTTCTTTGTCTCTTCTAACAAATTTTGTCTTAAGTTCTTTTTTGGTTATTGTTTGAAGAGAATGTCTTCTATCTTTTCACTTTCAACTTCTTGTGTTTTTGGAACTGAAGTGAATCAGCTGTAGACTGTATAGTTCATATTTCTTTATTGATTCTACCAGTCTCTGCCTGCTAATTGAAGTTTTTATTCCATTTAAATTTAATGTAATCACTGACAAGAAAAGACTTTCCTTTTTTCTATTAGATTTTTATATGTTTTATTTCTTTTTTGTTTTTTAATTTTTCTATTAGTATCTTCTTTTGTGTTCAGTTGATTTTTTTCCTAGTGCACCATTTCAATTCCATCTAATTTCTCTTACTGTATATATTTTGTTATTTTCTTAGTGGTTACTCTGGGTATTTAAATTGACATCTAAATTCATGACAATCAAATTTGAATTAATACCAACTTAATTTCAGTGGGATCCAAAAACTTTGCTTGCATAGCTCTGTTTCCTTATATTATTGTCAAAAATTGCATCTTTTTACATAGTGTAGCCACCAATGTAAATTAATAATTCTCATATTATGCATTTGTCTTTTAAATCATATAGAATAAGAGAGGGGTTATAAACCAAAAATATAATAATACTGGTGTGTCATTAAGATCTGGAACAATTCCCAAAAAATGAAAACTCTCAATCTTTGCAGATAAGTTCTGTATGTGTTGGGGTGCTCCTTCAGTGCTTAGCCAGGCAGTTTACAACTCCCATGCTTTCATGTCCTGCCTTTGCAGGGCCTTTAGCTCAGCTGGAAATGAGAAGTTAGTCCTCTTGGGTCGTTTCTGAGCATGCAACCAGCCCTGGACATGCACATATTTTTCTAGGTTCTCTGGAATATGTGAAGTTTTCAGCCCTTACTTCCCCAAGTATCCCTTTCCCTAGCCTTTCCTTCCTAGACTTTTCAGTCTGTTGCTTGCCCCAGCTGTATACATTGCCCCATACCTGTGATGAATATATTTGTGTTTAAATGTTTTGAACAAATGGTACCTTAGAGGACACCTCAGCCTTGGAAAACTGTGAGTCAGTTGAAATGAAAACATACCCTGAGTCAACCCTTCAGGGACCCACCTTCAGCTCCTTCAACAACCTGCAGCAGGAATATGGGCTGCCATTTTAAGGTCACTGCAGAGCTAGAGAGTGGGGGCTGATAACAGTGTAAGTTCAAATGCCACAGAGCTTGCTCACTGAAATTCAGGTATTCTTTTTCTTCACTAAGCATTCTCCTGGCTGTTGTAAGTTCTTTATCAGAGTCCAGTTTTCTAAAGAAAAGAAGAAAAAAAAAAGATGATACTGACAGTTTTTGTCAGCTTATTCATTGCTTTTATGGATTTCCCTAATTCACCACTTTTGCTGATGTCACCCTTACTTCTTCCCTAGCATTTTTAAAGCATCTCTTATGTGTCCAGCTTTGCATTATATATTTATATTCAGGACTTAAAAGAGTACTGCAAAATAAGCTTTATAATCCCCTTTAGAGGATATTTTGGGCCCAGGAATGTTGAGTAACACAGCAAGTACACAGAGCCTGAGATGAAAGTTGAAGTGGAGTCTGTTTGATTCTACCTCTCCTCTCTGCTTTCTCCTATATTACAGTATTAGTTGCCTTATGCTTTGTGATTAAAGGCATACTTGAATTTCATTTTGAGAAAGGAACTTCTTTGCATATTTGTGCTATTCATTTTTTTGCAGCATTTTGTCATCGTTCAAGCTTCTTTATTTTCCACATTTGATCTAATAAGAATTATTGCTGGGCATGTGAATACATATAAAAATTTAAACAAAATATTTCCACTCTCAGGTTAATCATTACAGTGCCTTCCTGAGTAACATGAGTATTAAGAATAGATACAGCCATATTAATCAAAATAGATCAATGAAATGTATGTTCCCTTTTGATAAGAAATATGCTAACTTTGAAAAATTATCACACATACACTAGTTTTCTCAACATAAGTGAGAATTGCTGACATCTTCTTTCCAGTAGATGAAGAGGAATGCTAAGTTCAGAGAGAATTTTTAGCACAACATAATTCCAGTAGTTGGTCTCATGTACATTCTTCTTACAATAAGAGTACAAAATGAATAAATTGGCCTTCAACTAACTAATGAAATCTGTAACTCAAGCTTCAAGTCAGTTGTAGATTTTGTCTCCATTGCTAAAAAGAAGATATTCATTATGTTAAAACACATTTTTTTAAAGTGTGGAACTCTACAATTGTATAAATCAGAACATTCATCATTTTAGTATATTCTTATTTCAATTTTCAGATAGTTTCCTAATTTCTGCTTTTTACAAGGTTGCCTTTCACTGAATTTAAATTCTATTACATTTTAAGCAGATCACTGCACACTTTATTCTTTTAGCTCTCCATTGGCTACTGCCCATTCCCATACCTCACCAACCCCTGATGAACTTAATATCTCATCTATTTATGATCACAGGCAAAACCCCTGCCTGTGATATGGGTAGGACCAGGGTTAGTGTTATGGTGAAGATCCTTTAGAAGGTTGGCTAACCAGGACAAGCACAATGGCCAGGCCCTGGCAACTAGGCTTGCAGGTCCGATCTAGACCAAACACAACTGCAGTAGATCTACAATTATCACAAAAGGGACCAGTACACACATTATACAGTTAGTAAAAAGTCAGGGGAATGGATGAACCTGATAATGACCTTTGGGTTCTAACATACACTGTTCCCAACTTGACAATGTTTAGATTCAAAAAGTTCAGTTTTTATATATTTGACTGAGATTTAGAGTACATTTTTCCTCAAAACATTATTATAAATTGTAATTAGGTTCTCAAGAACTGGTAATTCCTAATTAACCAATAGTATGCATGGTATATCATGTTAGTGATTGTTCATAACAAGACAAATGCTTGGTTGCTTTCTTGTATTCAATATTTTTTTTTTCTGAATGCAGGCACATAAGGGAGAAAGCTCCAGTGAAGCAGGATTTTAGCATCAGGAAGGTATCAAAGGGAAATTTCTTTTCTTTTCTTTTTAAGATTTTATTTATTTATTTGACAGAGAGAAATCACAATAGGCAGAGGCAGGCAGAGAGAGAGGAGGAAGCAGGCTCCCCGCTGAGCAGGGAGCCCGATGTGGGCCTCGATCCCAGGACCCCGAGACCACGACCTGAGCTGAAGGCAGAGGCTTTAACCCGCTGAGCCACCCAGGTGCCCAAAGGGAAATTTCTGAAGGAGAAACAGGGCTATGTGTATTCCTAACACTACTAAATTTATACAATTTATACTTATATATAATATATTTCTATATATGTATTAATAATAATGCCAATTCTCTGTAACTGAATACATGAATAAACTTCTATTTGTCAATCTGGAGGTGAGTCAAATATAGGAAGAGCTGGGCTTCCTTTTGGCCACCCCCTCACAGTTGAAGAGCTCTTCCACACAAGCAGTGTGAATCTAAAGGTCCATCAATAGTGAGGATGTGACTTAGCTATAGAGCAAGGAGAAATTTCTAGCCACATCCCTCCTGGAGGGTTGAAGGAGCCCTTCACAACCCCGTGCAGGGGGGAATAAGCCAGAGGCTGCACAATGAGGCTACAGTACAATAAGGATGCTGTCTGGAGGAATGCCAGGTGAATAGAGCCAGTTTTGCTCTATCTCGAAACCCTGCAGCCTTTCAGATGGAAGCAGCTGTGGTAAATGGAAAGTTATCTACATTAAGCATTCATCTGTACTTTACAAGGACTCATAGGGCTAGAAACGTATCATGACCAAATGTAGCCTTATTTTTTTTTCCCATAACACCAATAATTAGATGCTATGTTAATATTTAATTTTGAACAGTCCCCAAATAAATTTCACATGTTGCCTGGGAGTCACTGTAGTACCTGTTGGGCTGGAGGGAGATGGAGGCTGTGTAAAAGAGGAAGTCCAAGACTGCTGACCCTCCCGACAAAACCTCTCCAGCTAACACAACTTCAGGAAACCATAACCTAAGCAAAAAACCTGAAAACTTAAGCAACTCCAAGAAACCAGAACTTAAGCCAGACAACCGAAACACTTGGCCCCTCCTGTCTGAACTTTCCTCACCCCCTGCCGTTCCCAATATATACCCTTGTCACCCTGCCTTGGGCGCGACTTCCCTGACTCCCTTCTCTCGGAGTCGCGGAACCTCGCCCGAGGGCATCTCTATTAAATCTCCCCTTGTGCCTATTCATCTGGTGCTTTGTTTAATCCGCCGTTACTGGGAGGGCTACCGGGAAACCTTACATATGGTGCCGAAACCCGGGAGGAGATTGAGACCTCACAACTGGTGAGCGGACTCTCTCCTCTCCCTGCCTGGACCCGGACCCTCCGAGCAGAAGGCAGCCTCCAAAAACGTGGTGAGTGTTCCCTGGTCCCTGATCCTCCTCTGGAAAGCCCTGTCTTAATCGCGGCCGCGTCAGGGCACACCCCTCCAGCCACCAGGTGGCCCCTGAGTTCCGAGGAATTGGGAGACGTCCTCATTCCACAGTTACTGCCTTTGGATCTGCAACCCAATACATGGACAAGGGGACGCCCTCCTCCATGAATTGAGTTGATAGGTGAAGGGGATCATGGGAACCTCTCAGTCCAAATTTGGCCCCAAAATGCCTCTGGGCTTCCTCTTGGCTAACCTCCGACTCCTGGTTTGCCCGGCAGGAATCATGGGAACCACCCAACTGCACTGTGGCCAGGCCACAGTACCGATTGGACAGTCAATCTCAATGGCTGCCTAAAGGCACTTTCGATTATCAGGTCCTAATGGATTTAGTCAACCTCTATAGATGCCAAGACAAATAGGCCAAGGTTCCTTACGTGCGGGCCTTCTGGACTTTATGCCCTCGCCCTTCCTTCTGCTCTTGCCCTTCCCTCTGCTCTCGCTGTTCTACCTCGAACTTTCTCCTGGCCCGCACGCCTCTCCCCACTCTGCCTCCTGCAGCTCCCCAGGATCCAGACACCTTTTCCCTCTCCACTCTCTGAACCTCCAGAAAGCTTCACTCGTCCACCGGCAAGGGGGGCCTCTAGCCCCCCCTCTTCCCTGTCCTGAACCTTCTGCTCCTCCTTCCCCCGCTTCAGTTTCTGCCACTCCTACCTCCTCACCCCCTATTTCAGGTCCATCCCCCACGCCTCCAGGCCCTGAAGCCAAACCTACCCCTCCTGCTTCCCCTCCCATCTCCACTTGCATGAGATCCCGGAATCTCTCCCCAGACCTCGTCTGCCCACTGAAAGAGGTCGCTGGAGCTGAGGGAGTCATTCGAGTCCACGTGCCCTTTTCCCCGCAGGACCTTTCCCAGATAGAAAAGCGCTTGGGCTCTTTCTCAGCCAACCCTGCTAATTTTATCAAGGAGTTCCAATATTTAGCGCAGGCCTATAACCTTACCTGGCATGACCTACATGTCGTCCAGACCACCAGTCTCACCTCCAAAGAGAGGAAACGCATCCAGGCTGCTGCCCGAGGACATGCCAACCAGGTCCATCTTACCGATGCCACCATGCCAGTTGGTGCTCAGGCAGTCCCAGCTGTAGAACCCTGCTGGGACTACCAGAACAGCCAAGATGGCCACCGGCCCCACGACCACATGGTCCAGTGCCTTATTGCCAGCATGCGAGCGGCCTCTAACAAAGCAGTCAACTATAACAAACTCAGGGAGATTATTCAGACCCCTGATAAAAACCCTGCCATGTTCCTCAACCAGTTGACTGAGGCACTGACCCAGTTCACCCGGCTAGACCTGGCCTCTCCAGCAGGGGCTATGGTGTTGACTAAAAAAGGCAGAGGAGGGCCCCCAGATTCCCATTTCCGACCTGGTGAAAATGGCATTTAAAGTCTTTAACTCCCAAGAGGAGGCAGCCGAACTTAGGTGGCTGGCCAGACTCCAGCAGAGGGTCCAGTTACAGACCCAAGCCTTGGTAGCAGCCCTGTGGCCGGCCGGCTCCAGGAGCCAATAAAGAGGGGCAACCAGTCGCCCCCTCCAGGGGCCTGCTTCAAATGTGGAGCCGAAGGACACTGGGCCTGCCAATGTCCCAACCCTAAGGAGCCAACCCAGCCATGCCCCCAGTGCCAAATGATGGGCCACTGGAAGTTGGACTGCCCCAACCTCGGGGGATCCTCGGTGCCTCTACGTGGGGGTGACCCCAAGACGGTGAGTCCTGCCTTTCAACTACGCAGGTTAGAGGACGACTAACGAGGCCCAGACTCAGACACCCCTCTCACCCATGCCGAGCCCAGGGTCATGCTCCAGGTATCAGGTAAGTCCATTTCCTTTCTGCTGGACACGGGGGCTACCTGTTTGGTTCTGCCATCCTACTCGGGACCTACCCAAACCTCACCAGTCACTGTTGTGGGGATCGATGGGACCTCCTCCTCCCCTAGGGCAACCCCTCCTCTCTCCTGCAGCTTGGATGGTTTCCCTTCCTCCCATTCATTTCTTATAATTCCTTCCTGCCCAGTTCCTCTACTGGGGAGGGACATTCTCCAAACTGCGGGACTGCCTCACTGCCCGACCAGTCCTAGCGCTGCCCAAACCCTCTAAACCCTTCCATTTCTTTACTGATGAATGCTCCAGTTCAGTAACCGGCCTCTTGGCTCAGCCTGCAGGGCCCACATACCGGGCCACAGCCTATCTATCAAAACAATTAGATACCACCACCCAAGGATGGCAGCCCTGCCTCGGAGCACTGGCAGCTGTGGCCTCCCTAACTAAGGAGGCTGTGAACTCACTTTGGGTCAGCCTCTCATAGTCTGCTCCCCCCACCAGCTAATGGACCTCCTTAGCCACCGGTCTGGACCTCCTTAGCCACTGGTCGCTGGCCCAACTTACTCCTTCCTGTCTCCAACTATATCACCTGCTGTTCATTGAGAATCCTCAGATCTCTCTCTCTGCCTCCCCTCACTTAAATCCTGCTACTTTACTGCCTGTACCCTCATCTACCCCTGAACCCATGCACTCTTGCCCACAATTTCTGGAGGACCTCACTCCCTCTCATCCGGGGCTTTCAGACCAACCACTGTCCAAAACTGACCGAGTACTCTTCATGGATGGCAGCTCCCTCCTGGCCCCACACAGTTGTAGGCATGCTGCCTATCCCATGGTCACCACAGAGGCCATGGTAGAGATGGCTCCCCTCCCCGCTTCTCCTCCACCTCTCTTATCCTACCTGCCTTACTTAACTCTTCTACGGGCTCTCTTACGGGCACACAGCGACGCAGCAATCCCTGCCCCTAGGAACCCCAACAGAGACATCCCCCAGGCCCTAAGTCCAGGAGACCAGGTCCTCCTAAGGAAATTATCCCTACAGCACAGGTGGACTGGCCCCCATACAGCTGTCCTCACAACCCCCATGGCCGCCAAGCTCCTAGGACACCACCCATGGGTACACCATTCCAAACTAAAGCAAGCCCCACCACAGGATGTCTGGACCTCACAGGGCCTGGAACCCACTAAACTGCAGATATCCCACACTGCCTCTCCTCCTCCTCTCAATTCCTCCCCCTAGCTGTTCCTCCAGTGATCCAGGGTTTCGATGGCGGTTCTACCTTACTGAGACCTGGACTAGCAGTACTGTCACTTGGTCCAGCCTCCTCACCACCACGGATTGTCAGCCAGGAGGATGCCAGGCCCCCAATAACTTCACCATACCTGCCTTTCTTTCCATCCAGTGAGATTCCTCCACCCCCCGAGGGCCTTCAGGGTTAAGTCTATTTGAGCTGTTGTACAGCTGACGCTTTCTCATAAGCCATAACCTTCCAGCCTCTCCTCCACCTCTCCTGTCCTATTTGCCCTACCTCACTCTCTTGCGGGCTCTCCTGAGGGCTCATGCTGATGCTGTTATCCTGGCCCCAAATGGTCACAGCCATGGCCAATAGGAGCCCCCCCCACAGGGGTTGTTCCCAGGTGACCAGGTTCTCCTCAAAAACTGACACCCGGACTCCCTACAGACCCGGTGGTCAGGGCCCTACACTGTTATCCTTACCACCCCAACAGCAGCAAAACTGTTGGGACACCAGGCATGGGTCCATAATAACAACCTCAAGCAGGCGCCCACAGGTGGCGGATGGATGCCCCAAACAATGGGCCCAACCAAACTGCGCTTGGTACGTGTTCCTTCTCTTAACTCTCCTAATCCCCCTGACTCGGGCGGTCAAATGTGACTGCATGCGCAGCAGCGGTAAATCAAGGTACTTCTAGTCGTTCACCTACATGCCCAGTCGATGTTATGCAGGAAAAAACCATCCACTTGCACCTCCAGCCATGCCCCGGGAAAAACCTTCTGGATGTCTGACCTCACCGAAAGGTACAGATCCCCTGGCAGTAACTTCCCCAAGACAGAAAAGGTATGTTGGAAGTACCCAGCCTAGATGGGACTCTCTGATGGAGGGGATATACAAAACTTAGGCGCACACAATCAGACCCAGCAGATAATAAAAAAAATAAATAAACGAACAGTTACAGGCCCAAGCCCATCCTACCTACAAGGGAATCAACCTTATACAAAATGGTTCCCACCACTAAACAGCTGACAGCAGCTCTCCTAAATTCTAGCTACAACCTGTGGCAAAACATATCTCGAGACAGCGACTGCTGGATCTGTTTTCCCTTCTCCACCCTATCCAACGTTGTTGGAATTCCCATCCCAACTCTGCGGCCCCTCCCAAACATCACCCTCACTAATAGACTGGTCTACATCGGACCGGTTAGGAGGACCCATACCAATCCTTAATCTCTCCTCCACCACAGGCACCCTCACCCCACACAATGCCAACATCACTGCCTCCCTCCCTTACTGCACACCCCCAGGAGTGTTCCTCTCATGCCCAAGAGGAATCTACCGCTGCCTGACTGTCAACGATTCTCTGGACCGTATGTTCATTCTGCTATCCCCTTCCACCAACATTTATTCCCACTCTCAATTCCTATCTATACTGTTTCCCCCACACCGAGAAAAAAGGGGCATTTTTCTTCCTCTACTAATAGCAGCAGGTTTAACCACTGGAGCGGCAGGTCTTGGAACCTCAATAAATTTCTATTATAAACTTTCCCAAACACTCAACGATGACATGGAGCAGATAGCTGACTCCCTCACAGCCCTACAGACCCAAGTCACCAGTTTGGCAGCTATTGCCCTGCAGAACTGACGAGCTTTAGATCTCCTGACCGCCGAAAAGGGAGGAACCTGCCTCTACTTAAATGAGGAATGCTGTTACTTTGTCAACCAGTCGGGTATAGTCACCTCCAAAATCTGGGAACTCAGGGACCAGATTCGAGTGAGGCGCCAAGACACCTCCTCATGGGGCCTAGACCCCCATACGTGGGTAACGTGGCTTCTTCCTCTGGCAGGACCCCTATGCTTAATTCTCCTACTAATCTCAGTTGCCCCTTGCCTTATTCGTTACATACAGGAGCAGATGCAAGAAGTTACCCGAATATCAGTAAATCAGCTCCTCCTACAGCCCTACTCCCGCCTGCCCACCTCTGACCACCCTTATGGTGACGCCCCACCGTCAGCAGGAAGTAGCCAGAAAAGAGTCAGCGCCCCTCGCACCATTATATAAAATAAAAGGTCGGAATGTTGGGCTGGAGGGAGATGGAGGCTGTGTAAAAGAGGAAGTCCAAGACTGCTGACCCTCCCGACAAAACCTCTCCAGCTAACACAACTTCAGGAAACCATAACCTAAGCAAAAAACCTGAAAACTTAAGCAACTCCAAGAAACCAGAACTTAAGCCAGACAACCGAAACACTTCGCCCCCGCCNTGG
>LNAC01001989.1:11655-24101 GCA_002007465.1 Ailurus styani
GCGGTCATGCACACACGCCTGCACGTACGGCTGCGGGGACACCAGCCCCAGGCAGTCCTCGAAGGCCGCGGCCGTCAGCAGCTCCTCGCACTCGGCTCGCTGCGGGCGCAGGGGCGCGGGAGCACGGTGAGCGGCCGCGCCCGCCCCTCTTCCGCACCATCCGCAGACCCCCTGGCCCAGCGCGGCCCCCGCCGGGACTCACATGCTCAGAGCAGGACTCCGGGGCCGGCTCCTCCTCGGGGTCCTCGCACACCACCTCAGGCTTGTGGATCTTCTGCATGTTCCCGAACTCGATGGCGCTGAAGAGCACACCTGGGGGCGCGGCCCGTCAGCGCGGGGGGGGGGGGNGGGGGGCCAGCCCACACACCCGCCCCCCCGCCGCGCCCCAGAGGACGCCCTCACCGTCAGACAGGAACTCGGAGTAGGTCTGCTGGCCGTTGTAGTCCCCACAGAGGCCACAAGTGTGGTTCTGGAACTGACTGTCCAGCTCCAGCTGTTGGGGGGCGAGGGGGCAGGTGAGGGGCCGGGGGCTGCCGGGACCCCAGGCCACAGCGGCCGGGTGAGCCTCCCACGGCCCGGCTGGCCTCAGCAGCGCCTCTGAGCGGCGTCAGGTGTGGTAGGAGGGCTGGAGTCAGCCCGGGCCGTCCTGGCAGCTGGCAGGGGTCACCGAGGGCCAGGAGGGGCTTGGGAGGGGGAGAGGGGCAGCCCAGCGCCCCCAGCCCCGGGGGTCCTCTCCCTGGGCCGGCTCCCCCCCACGGCAGAACTCCTCGGGACAAGTGTCGGACCACCGGCCCCCAGGCTCCCCGAGGACCCAGAGGCCCGCAGGAGGCACCCAGCCCCAGGCCCCTGGAGGGGCTGCACCCACCATGAGTGAGTCCTCCCGGTTCCACATGAGGGTGAGTCCCGCGCGGGAGTAGACCTTGGTGTAGGTGTCGCTCTTCTCGATGAGCAGCCCCGAGCTGTAGTGCGGCGTGCTGACTCTGCGGCAGGGGCGCGGGGCGGGAGTCACACACCAGCCACCGAGCCGCCCACCACGCCAGGCCCCCCGCCACCCCCCTGCCCGGGGACGGGGGTGGGGGGTAGCCTCGACTCCCAGCCAGCGGTGCCGGGACCACAGACAGCGTGGCCGCCCTCTGGGCCAGCTTGGGCCGGGCCGGGCCGGCCCCTGCCACCCCCTGCCCACCCCCTGCCTGCTCATCTCCCTGTCCGCGGGGCCCTGTCCTCAGAGCCTGGCTGTGCCCACCCCGTGGCCCAGGCTGGCTCAGGGGCGAGCTCGCCCCAATCTGTGCCCACCCCGCAGAGACTGGGGGAGACAAAGGACGTGACTGCCGCAGCGGCCAGGAAAGCAGCTTAGAGCCTCATTGTTCCCGAGACAATGGAGGACAATGGCCTGGGAGCGGGAGGGGCTCCCACCGGCTCCCCCTGCTGTAACTGGAGCCTGGGCGCCGGCTGGGGCCCCCGGGGGAGGGGCGGGGAGCCCCTCGCGCCCACGGGGGCGCCGCCGCCCAGCCGCACTCACATGGCCCCGTTGAGCACAACCAGCTGGGGGGTGAGGTAGATGGCGTCGTCCTTGATGGTCAGCAGGATGTACTCGAGCTGGGGGCGCGCCCCGTCGCGGCCGGGGCCCCGCTTCAGGTGCACAGCGAACTCCTTGTAGGAGTCCCTGCAGTCGGACGCGAAGTTGTAGTCGCACAGGCCGGGGAAGCGGTACACGTCGCCGTCGAAGGTCTTGTAGTGGAAGTCGCCCCAAGTGCTGCAGACACTGTGGCCGTGGTTCTGGGTCCTGCCCTCTGGGGGAGCAGGGGCGCGCAGGGTGAGCTGCCCGTGCCCCTGGGAGGCCGGTCCCGAGGCCCCGCCCGGCAGCCGCCCTCTGAGGACCCTCCGGGGGGCCACCCTGCAGGAGTGGCCCCTGCCGGACCCTGGTCACCCCGCCCGGGGTCAGTCACCCAGAAGGGCCTCTCCAACCGCCACACCCTCACGCCCCGGCCTGGCACGGTACGAGCCCATCGGCCGGGTGGGCAGCGGAGACAGATGGCTTTCCAGAAGCCCGGGCACCCCGTGCGCCCGGCCCGGTGTCCCCGCCCTGTCACGGCCGGAATCGTGGCAGCTTTGTGCAGCGGGCACCATCCCCACACCCTCAGGCAGTGCCCACATCATGTCTGAACGTTGGAGGCCAGCTCCCCTCCAGGGGCTTTGTACCCAACCCACGAGGGATGGACATGTCCCCAGCCTACGTCACCGGTCTTCTGGAACGACCCCTCCACCATGTGCCCAATACCCCACTCTGCAGAAGGGCCATCTTGGCTTTGGCCCTCCAAGGGTCCTTGACTCCCGGCCCCCCTTGGCTGCCCCTGCCTGCCTCACGCACCCCTGGACACAGGCCCAACACAGGTGTTTCGAGAAGGCACCACCTCCCGGACACACGCTCCGGCCAGGAGATCGCCCTCAAAGGGGTGAACCCAAGACCACCTTCCCTCCTTCCTTCCCTGCACCCAAAGTCAGCACGACTCGGGGGGCCGGACGCCCGACCCCAGCGGTCGGCCTGGGCAGAGAGGGTGACTACTCCCAGGTAGGCCGCCCCACCTTCCTGCCACTTCTCACCTATCGGGAGCTCTGCGCCCCCGGGGGAACTCAGGGCCAGGCCGACGGCCACCAGGAGGGCCAGCAGCAGCCCCATGGTGGCTCAGAAGGGCGGCAGGGAGAGCAACTGGGGCAGGGGTCCGGGCCTTATATGGCCCAGCAGCGCGGGCAGAGGCGGGGAGCGCAGGGGAGGGGCGAGGGGAGGGTGGGGCATTTGCCAGGTTGTCAAGAAAACAGCTGTGGGGGCTCCTGAGGTGCCACCTGGGAGATGTTGATTCAGGTTATCTGTGGCTTATCTTTTTATTGAGTCCTGGTCGGGATGCCTCAGCACCAGTGACCCCGCTTCCAACACACGCCCTCCCAGCTGCGCGCGGGACCGGGCCGGCGGGGAGCGCCCGCGCCACCACACCCTGCCAGGCGCGGCCCACCCGCCCCCCGTCCTGGCCGAGCCGGGCCTGAACGGGGCGCCTGGCCAAGGGGGGATCCGGGACGGGACCCCTGCCCCGTAAGAGCTCCTCGGTCCCACCCTGGTCCCCCAGCTTCTCCCACCGGGGGCCCGAGACCCCCGCACCAGGGAACGTGTGGCTCCCGGGCAGTCCCCGGGCTGCCCCATGTCGGTGTGGACTCGGCCCCGTGGCACGTCCGGCCCCCGCTCCGCACACCCGCTAATCCCCTTGGGTTCCCAGGCCGAGCCGGCTCTGGAATTACCTGTAATTGGAACTTGCGAGGTGCAGCCAGGGGCCGCTTACTGAAACACATCCTCTGGGGCCCGGGAGGCCTGGCGGGAGGCTGGGAGCGGGCGTCCCCGAGGGGAAGGGGCCCAGACGCGGCCCAGGCTGGCCGCTCCCCCCAGGCCCGGAATGTCACCTCCTGGGACGTCCGGGGAGAACCGGGGGCTCGGACTCCACAAGTCATGACCTAGTGGGTCCCCGGGCTTCTGGGCAAGTGAGGAAGGACTCCTCTCAAGCGTCACCGAGGCGCTGGGCCAGCCGGATGCCCAGCAGCTGGGGGCACGGGGCACCGCTGCCCCGACCCAGGCTCCGCTCACAGGTATGACCGGGAGCAAGGGTCCGGCCAGAGTCAGCGCCTTGGCCTATTGCCTCGCCTGCCGGGGGCCCTTCCCCTGCAGACTCGGTGGCAGCACCAGGAACAAGACGCCTGCTCACACCACCTGACGACCCCTGGGGGTCCCATGGAGGGGCCGGGATCGGACAGGGTAACCGGGAGCCGAGGGCAGGGAGCCTGCCCCTCCCAGGGGGCCTGGGATGAAGCCCCTTCCCCCATCCCACTGAGCCGCCAGCCCCAGGCCCAGGAACCCAGGAACCCGGGCACGAGTGTGCGGTCTGAGCCAGGAGCAACAGGGATTAGGAAACCAGAGCCAGATGGGCCCGCGGGCCCATTGTCCACTTCCCTGTGGGGCCAAACAGCTGGCACCGAGCCCTGGGGAAACCCAAGGATGGGGGCCCTCTCGCAGCCCCCAGAGGCGGTGATTTTCCATGACAGGCTTCCTCTGCCCTGGTGGGATCCAGAGAAAATCCTGGCCCCACACTGGACACCCAGGCCAGCCCCTCCTGCCCTGAGGACGAGAAGGAGGAGTCCTCCGCTGGGACCGGGAAGTGGGGTCCTCCCCGGGACTGAGAAGTGGGGTCCTCCCCAGGACCGGGAAGTGGGGTCCTCCCCTGGGGGTGAGAAGTGGGGTCCTCCCCGGGACCGGGAAGTGGGGTCCTCCCCGGGACCAAGAAGTGGGGTCCTCCCCAGGACTGGGAAGTGGGGTCCTCCTCTGGGGGTGAGAAGTGGGGTCCTCCCCGGGACCGGGAAGTGGGGTCCTCCCCGGGACCGAGAAGTGGGGTCCTCCGCTGGGACCGGGAAGTGGGGTCCTCCGCTGGGACCGGAACGTGGGGTCCTCCCCGGGGCCGGGAAGTGGGGTCCTCCCCGGGACTGGGAAGGAGGGAGTCCATTACTGGGGTCCGAGGAGGGCAGGCCTATGTCCCCTCCGCATGGGGCAGCTGCACTGCCCAGAGGCCCGGCGGTCTGGCACGAACACCCCTGGCCCAGTCACAGGGTCTCAGGCAGGGCCCTGAGGAGCGCTGACATCAGGCCCGGGCGTGGGCTGGAGGCTCAGAGCACGGTGGGGAAGAGCCTGCAGAAGCAATGCTGAATGTCCCATCGGGCCGGGGTGACCAGCATCACCCCCCTGCCCCCAGCAGAGTCTGGGTCGGCTTCCCATGCTCGGCGCCACCCTCGGACCCCGGGTCAGCCCCCACGGCCAGCTGGGCTTCCTCACTGGTCATGGGGCCCCTCACAGGTGAGTCAGTGGGGCGCAGGCTCTGCTGCATACAGGATGGAGGTGCCCAAATCAGGCCGTGGAACCTGGGACACTGACACACGTACCCCCATCCCCTTTACCACGCAGGTGGACATGGATGTGTCCCTGGAAGTGTCCCCTCTGCAGCCAGAGCCTGTTCTCCCCCCGGGCCTCACGGGGATCCCTGGGCCCCGGTCCCCAGTGGAGGACACAGCCCTGCCCAGCAGCAGCCGGAAGGTGGTTGAGGAGATGCCGACTGCCCACCCCCAACAGGCGGACCCCCAGCACAGGGCCCGGGACACCCAGAGCCTCCCCGCCAGGCCCCACACCCAGCAGTGTTTACCCCAACAAGACACCGTTCCCAAGGACGGCACGAATTTACCACAGGGAGGAGGCCACAGAGACGTCATGAAACAGCCTAAAGTGACTGTCCCACTGCTTTCTGTCCACAAACCTGACTCATCAGGAAGTGGAGGGGTTGTGGGGGACGAGTGGGGGAAAGGGAATAGGAACGGGGGAGGGGATTGTGGGGGAGGGGGTTGTGGAGGAGGGGAGGAAGAAGAAAGGAAGGCTGCGGAGAGAAGAGGAAGCCTCACACCTGCCAGAGAGACCTGAAGATAACAGGTGCATCCCCAGCCCACCAACACACCGTTTTGAGTCACCTGGTGTGAAGGTTAATTTTATGTGTCAACAGGGCTAGGCCATGGTATCAATAAAACACCGGTCTAGATGTTGCCATGAAGGTATGTTTCATATGTGGATAGATCACCCTTCATAATGTGGGTGGGCCTCGTCCAATCAGTTGAAGGCTTTAAGAGGAAAAAGACGGAGGTCCCCCAGGAGGAAAGAATTCTGCTTCCAGATGGCCTTTGGTCTGGAGCAGCAACATCAGCTCTTCCCTGGGTTCCAGGCTGCAGACCCACACAATTCCTTAAAATAAATCTTTGTCTCTCTCTCTCTCTCATATATATGCATATATACCCTTCTCAGACCATACGCCCAACCCCAGCCCACAGCTCTGGCCGAGCCTCGTCAGGCAAATGGAGGGTGCATCCAGGATGGATGAATGGTTGGATAGTGGATGGATGGGTGGATAGATGGATGCATGGATGGACAGGTGCACGGATGGATGACTGGATGTGTGGGTGGATGGGTGGGTGAATGGATGGATAGTGGCTGGGCGGATGGGTGGTTTGATGGATGGATGGATGGATGGATGGATGGGAGGATGGATGGATGGAAGGGTGGATGGATGGATGGATGGATGGATGGATGGATGGATGGATGGATAGATGGATAGATGGATGGATGGTTGGATAGTGGATTGAGAGATGGATGGATGGATGGAAGGATGGAAGGATAGATGGATGGATGGTTGGATAGTGGATAGATGGATGGATGGATGGGAGGGTGGAAGGATGGATGGATGGAGGGATGGTTGGATGGATGGATGGATGGTTGGATAGTGGATTGAGAGATGGATGAATGGATGGAAGGATGGATGGATAGATGGATGGAAGGATGGAAGGATGGATGGATGGATGGATGGTTGGATAGTGGATTGATAGATGGATGGATGGATGGATGGGAGGGTGGAAGGATGGATGGATGGAGGGATGGTTGGATGGATGGATGGATGGATGGATGGATGGATGGATAGATGGTTGGTTGGAAAGTGGATTGATAGATGGATGGATGGATGGATGGGAGGGTGGAAGAAAGGATGGATGGATGGATGGAAGGATGGATGGATGGATGGATGGATGGATGGATGGATGGATGGAAGGATGGATGGATGGATGGATGGATGGATGGATGGGAGGGTGGAAGGATGGATGGATGGATGGTTGGATATTGGATGGATGGGTGAATGGGTGAGTAGATTGGTAGTGGGTGCATGGGTAGTTAATAGGTGGATGGATGAGTGGGTGGGCAAATGGGTCTATGGCTGAATGAGAGGGTAAAGAAATGAAATCTCTTGGGATGATAGGATACACCTTCTGTAGTAACTCCTCAGAGCTCACAACTCATGAGGGCTTATCATCTGCAGGCAGTGTCCATGTGCTGAATTGCCCCACCTCATTAAAACCCTCCATAGCTCTGGGGACCAGGTGCTCACATTACTCCATTCTAGAGAAGAGGAAACCAAGGATCAGGGAGGGAGAAGGAGAACCCTGAGCTCACTAGCCAGAGAATGGCAAAGCCATACAGCGGACCCCATGAGTCCTCTCTGCCCTGAGCCCACGGTGTCCACTGACTGACAGTGCTGTGGCCATTTTTCACAGAGGGTGCACTGTTGCTCTTTGGAGAAACCCAATATGAGTAACAGGAAATCAGATGTTCCCAGGTGGCATCGAGTCCCAGAGGAGGCTCTGTGTGGACCCCAAGGACAGAGCCCTGCGCCTTCCCCAGCCCCCAGGGAAGTCACTTCATGTATTTGTGACACAACTGGGTCATCTGTCACATTTCTGCATGCCGTCCTGAGATCCCCAACTTCCTCCCTCACTTTTCCCTTTTTCTTATAAGCCTCACTCATATAAAGTTCTGTGAATCGTAGTGAATACGCCATGTTCCGTGACTCCCACTGCCCCAAACCACCCTGCTCCACCTAGTCAGCCCTCCCCCAAAACTCCGACCCCCTGCAAACACTGACTCTTTTCTTTTACCATCATTACAGTTTTGCCTTGAATATATTTTTATGATTAATTTTAAATCTCTAATTGCTAAAATAATTTTACAATGTTATGTTCCTCTTATAAATTAGGGGTAGGGTTTTATGATACACTCATGATTTCTGCTGCGGAAAATTCAGAACAAAACTTCATCTAATAGCTGCAATTCACAATATTTTAAAATGACTTTACTGAGGTGTAGCTCATACATGACACACTGAACATGCTTAAGGGTCCAGATCATCAGTTTGACATAAATACACACCTGAGACCATCGCCGCAGTCAGGATGGTGAGCCTACATACAGCCATCACCCGTGAAAGACTCCTCGTGCCCCTTCCCAGCTCAAGAGGTACCTCTGATCTCTTTTCTGACCCTACAGATTAGTTTGCATTTCCTGGGAAAGGAAATCCATCGAACATTTAAGGAAGACAAAAGAGCCTGCTAGGATTTGGGTTGAGATTGCATCGTATCTACAAATGAGTTTGGGGAGAAATGATCTTAGTGATACCGCGTCTTCCAATCCATAGACATGGTCTATCTCTGCACTGGTTATATCTTTAATTTTTCCAAGCAATGTGAGTGTTCTGTTGCAAGGGCCTTTCACACCTGTTGTCAGATTTTTCTTTCCATATTTTATGCATATTTTCACGCTTTTGAAAATGGTGTTTTTATTTCAGTTTCTGATTGTTGCCAGTTTGTAAAAATATCATTGATTTTTGTACATTGATCTTACGGTACCTACAAGCTTGATAGGCTCACCCATTAATTACACCAGCTTTTTTGTAGATTCTAGATTTTCTATGTAGAAGATCATGACACTTGTGAATAAGTCTTACTTCTTCCTTGCCAGTCTAGAGGTTTTTTATTTATCTCTCTTCCAGAAGGCACTGGCCATGGTTTCCAGCAGTGTTGCCTGGACAGGGAATGAGCCCCGTCCTGTATCCTGATCGTGTTCCCACTTTCAGGGAAAAGCATTCTGTCATTAAGTATGATGTCAGCTGTGGGCTTTCTATAAATGCCCTTTATGAGGAAAGTCTTTTCTATTTTTAGTTTGCTGAGAGTTTTTATAGGATGGGTGTTGAATTTTGCTAAATGCTTTTTTTTTCTGCATCCATTGAGAGGATTATATGGTTTTTCTTCTTTAGTCTGGTAATACGGCGACTTACATTGATTTCGAATGCTCAACAACCTTGCATTCCTGGAATAAAACCCAATTAGTCATGATTGTCATACGTTGTTAGGTTTGATTCACCAAATTTTAGTTTAGAATTTTTGCGTCTATGTTCATGAGGGAGGTCGGTCTATAGTTTTCATCGTAGTGTGTTGTCTTTGTGAGGTTTTGGGCACAGGGTAATTAACATGGTCTCGGAGAAAAGGGCGGGCAATGCTCCTTCTTCATCAATTTTTCTGGGAGAGGCTGTGTAGCACTGGTGTCATTCCTCCCTTAAATGTGTGATGGATTTCCCTAGTACGGACATCTAGGCCTAGAGCTTCCTTTGCGGGAAGGTTTTGGGGTTTGTTTTCTCTTTCTTTAATATAGAGAGCTTTTCAGATCACTTCAGTTTGAGCGAACTTCGGTAAACTATGTCTTTCAAGAAATCTGCCCATTTCATTTCAGTTGCTACGTTTATTGGCAGGACATTGTTCATAATATCCCCTTCATTACCATTCCAACATCTGTGGGCTCTGTCATGTCACCTCTCGTTCTTGGTGCTCACACTCTGTGTCTTCTCTGTAGCTCATCAGTTCATTGATTTTATTGATCTTCTCAAAGAACCCGCTTCCCAAGTCACTGATTCTCCTCTGGTGCTTCATTTTGTTTTCTGCTTCCTCTTATCTGTGACATTCCTTTCTTACTCTGGGTTTAATTCGCTCTCTTTTTCTTTTCTAATTTCTCAAGGTGGCAGATGAGGTCATGGTTGGGGGACCCTTCTCTCTTCCTCTCTGTTGTAACTGTTCAGTGCTATGCGTCCCCGAAATCCTGCTTTGGTGGCACCCCACAAGCTGTGAAGCCCCTTCTCCCTGAGGCTCTGTCTCCGGGGACCCACTTGCCCCCTCACCTGCTCTGTAGTCTCTCTCCAGACGTTGCCCCCTGGCCTGAGCCAAAAATCCACCCCCTATCAATGTCTGCCCCAACAGAAAAAGGAAAGCACACTATGTATTTCAAACAGAGAGAATTCAGGGAATTGGTTACTCAGGTGCTAGAGGCTGGAAGAGAAAAGGGGGTCCTGAGGCACGGACATTAGGAGCATCAGAGAACAGCGTCCACTCCCGTGGCCAGGCAGTGGGCCGCAGAAAGGGGCACTGAGGGGTTTGGCACGGCTCGGGGAGGGAGTGCCCAAGAGAGCTGAGACAAGTGGGAGCCATCCTCCGTGACCGGAGAGGCCCTGAAGAAGCTGGAAAGAGGAAGAAAATCCATTCCCCCCTCCCCACCTTCCAACGGTGCCTTCCAAGAAGCCAGCTGGAAACAGAGCTTGTCCAGTCCCAACCACACGTGTCAGTCAGCTATCGCTGCGTGACAAAACAGCCCACCCCAGTGGCTTCCAACAATACGCACTGGGTAAAAAGTTGATAGAGGGATGGATGGATAGAGAGAGAGAGACACAGATAATAGAAATAGGTAAGTGGACAGACATGTGTATGTAGTTAATATACATACATATATTTTCTAGTGTGGCCCACAGAGAGCACCTACACCCCACGAGCAGTGGACCACACCCAGGGCCCAGGTCTTCATTTTTATTATTTTTATTTTTTATTTTAAGTAGCCTCCACACCCAGCGTGGGGCTTGAACTCATGACCCGAGCTCAAGAGTCCACACGCCCCTCTGACTGAGCTGGCCAGGCGCCCCCAGCTCTTGGTTTTTAAATACCATTCTCCAATAAAAGGAACCAGGGCTCCTTGGAGAAGGAGTTGAGCTTCTAGACAAGGAAATCATGAGCTAGAGCTGGAGTGTTCTGTGGTGGCAGAAAATAAGGAAGTGTTCAAAAAAGGATGGGGGCGTGTCAGAAGGGCCAGGAGGCCACCTGAGGCCACACCCAAGGGCCAGAGCTGGAGCAATTTAAGCAAAAAAATTAGTAGCTATAAAATGAGATTATAACCCGGAGAATAAAACAGATATCAATGAGTCCATTGTGATATAAATAACTGGACAAGCAAATACGCAGAAGGGCAGCTCGCTCTTCGAGAGGAATCCCACCTCATGAGCGCAGGAGAGAGGGAAGAAGTCAGCACCACACACTGGGGGAGGCGGTGTTTCAGGGTCTGCTGACGGGTCCTGCCACCAGCGGGCTCACGGCCAGAGAGAAACAAGTCACGCGTGTAGACTCAAAGTAGCTTCCTACAGACACACGTCAGTGAAGAAGTAGAAAAATGGTAAATTGGTTAAGAAGTAGAAAAGTAGTAAGAAGTAGGGGCGCCTGGGTGGCGGTTAGGCGGCTGCCTGCAGCTCAGGTCCCGGTCTCGGGTCCACCTCGGGACCCGTGTCTCCTTCTCCCTCTCCTTCTGCCCTCCCCACACTCGTGCTCTGTCTCTCGCAAACAAATAAATACAATCTTTAAAAAAGGAAAATGGGAAGAAGTAGAAGTGGTCGAGAGACCTGGCAGACACCCCCTCAGCCACGCGGGAGAGGGGAGCCCCGCCAGGCGTCCGTCCCCGACCCGCGGGCACCCTGCGCCCGGAAGGGCACCTCGCTTCTGCAAAACTGCACTCGTCGTGAGAAAGCACCCACCACACTCCGGCCGTGGGGCGTCAGACACCTGACCAGGGCCGCTCCAAAGCATCACGGTGGAGGGGACGAGGAAGGAACAAGGAGCGGCCGCCCAGCGGGGGAGCCGCAACCGGGAAGGGCCCAGCGGGCACGGAGCCGACCGGCGTGGGCCGTCCTGCCTTGATCGGGGCAGCGCTCGCGGGCGCCGAGGGGCTTGCGGCCCGCTGCCCTCGCCGCTCGGACAGGAAAGCACTGGCGGGCAGCGGGGGGGTCGGGGAGGCCGCCCGGCCGTGAAGCAGATGCCGCCGGGTCCACGGATCACGGGCCAACAGCGGCTCTGTGGGCAGGGACCGCAAATCCATGTCCTGGAAATCGGCAGGGACCCGGGGCTGGGCTGTGTCCGGGCCGCCGGGGGTGGCACTGGGGTCAGCAGGGAGGCCGCGCGCTCGGCTGTGCAGACCCTCCAACCTGCCACGAGGGCCGCTTTGTTCCAGAGCCACCGAGCGACCCCGCGGAGGCCCAGGAAGAGGCCCCGGGCCCCTCGGATCTGGTCACCCCTCTGCCGTGACATCGTGGGCGGGCCCTCACACGGGACCCCAGGGGCTCTGCCCCTTGCAGAGGCCCGGCCAGCCCGTTCTCCGCGGACCTCTCGGCCCCGTCTCACGACGCTGTGCTCCAGGCCCAGGGACATCCCGCCGGGCCTGCTTCCGCCTCCCGGGGGACCAGCGCAGATCCAGACGCCGGGCCGCGGCGCCGTCCAGGCGAGCAGCCGAGCAAGGCCCAGGCCAGCACTGTCCTCGGGGACCGTGACCCGCAGTCAGCAGCACCCCCCGCCGCACCCACGCGGGCACACCCTGGGGACCGAGCTCTGACCAGTGGGGGAGGGTCACGAGAGGGCACATCCTCCCCTCCCCCCCAGCCAACAGACCATGAAGAAACAGGCAATGCAGCTGCGGGGACCGTCCCCGGGTGAGCGACCCCCCCCGCCACCCCGCCACCCCGCTCAGGGCCCCGCCGGCCGCGCCCGCACCCCTGCCGTGAGAGACCCTGCTGTCGGGGGCAAGCTCCCTGGAGTCCCTCCACCCGTGACCCGCATGACCCCCGCGAAGCAGGGCCCGGGCCTCTGCCAGCGGGCCGCACAAGACCGTGGACGAGCCCGCGGCCGGACACGGAGGC
>LNAC01001989.1:24798-35284 GCA_002007465.1 Ailurus styani
GCCGGCCCTCCCGCCCACTGATGCTCCCCTACGCTCCCCCCACCAGCGCCCTGATGGCCCCCACATCCTCCAATGCATGACCCCAAGCCCCCACCCCTGTCCTGGCTGAGGGCCCCTCCTCCAGGAAGCAGCGGGGCGGGGGTCTTGGAGGGTCCCCAGGGAGTGAGCGCAGAGGCGTGGCTGAGAGGCAGGAAGAAGGCAGTGGCCCAGACACAGCTCTGTTTGGGGAAGGGGGACTCGTAGGCCCAGGTCCGTCCACCTTCCCGACACCACTGAGCCCCACGACACCCAGCACAGAGCCTGACCCCAGAGTCCCGGCGCACCACTGGGAATGCACGGCCCGGCTCCTGTCTAGCGGTCCCAGCTGAGGCCGCAGGTGCCGGAGAGCCCGGCCCGGACCACCCTCTGTGCGGGGACCTGGAGCCAGGCGGCCACGGGCCCTCCGTCCTCCACGGCCCCCGGCGGCTAGTCACCGCCAGCCTGCGCAGGGGACAGGCGGTGACCCCTTCCTGCCACCTTGGCCCTCAGCCAGCGTGCACCTGTCCCCGTCTGGCGTGTTCATAACAGCAAATACTGCTGAAAATAACCTGAGTCCAGAAGCTTCTCACCGCCTCCCTGGCCTGGCGCCCGACAGAATCAGGGGTGCTCCCGGCTTCGTGTGACGCAGGGTCCTTACGCTCGTCCCCACGCCCTGCAGGGCTCGTGGTGCCCCCGAAAGACATGTCCACCCAGAAACCTCGAGGGTCACCTTATTTGGAACAAGGGTCCGAAGGATGGTGAGATGAGACCACCCCGGATTTATGGCGGGCCTCAGTCAAACGACGGTGTCCTTACCAGACGCAGGAAGAGACACCCAGAGACCCGAGGACGAAGGCCACGTGACCTCGGGGGCAGAGGCCAGAGCAACATGGCCATAAGCCCAGGGACCCAGGAGACGGAGAGGCGGGACGGGCTGTCCCCGAGCCCAGAACTCTGAGACGCACGTTCCACCGCTCTCTGCTCTGGGGTCCGTGGCCCTGGGGTGCGGCCGGCGGGGGCCACAAGGGGCTCGGGGCAGGGGCAGGGAGGCGGGACGGCTGGCGGGGAAAGCTGCTTCCGCGCTCTGCTCTGGTCTACTCAAAAAAATAAAGGAAACCATTTTGAATTTTAAAATAATGTTTAGTAAGACTCTTTGATAAAACGGGCCATGTTTATATGGTGAAAATAAAAAGAAGGCACAGTGCCACGTGTTAGGCTGTAACCGTCAGAGCGAGCGCTGCTCGAGCTGGAGAGCGAAGGGGGCCGTAGAGGGGCCGTGAGGAGCAGCCCCCTCCCTAAACTCCGGTAGAGACCGGCCCCTCGCCTGAGTCCCCGCCGTCCCCGCCGTCCGCGCCCGTCCAGCTGAGGCCGGGGCTGGGCCCTCGGGCGGTGGGACGGCGGACGAGGGGGTGTCCAGGGGTCCGAGCAGAATCTGCGTTCTACGTGGCGCGCAGGGTGGTGGGTTGGTGGAAACACGGGCCAGGGAGGCGGAGATGCCCGCGTGGCCTTGGCTTCTGCCGAGGGGGCCAGAGGCGCAAGGGGACTGATGCCAGCGTGACCTCTCGGGGAAGCTCTCGCCAGCCCCCAGGGGCCCCGGGCAGGCTCGCGGGTGTCCGAGGTCACTCTTCCCTCGCGGGGAGACAGCAGCCGCGGAGCTGGGAACGTAGACGCTGTCAGAGCAGTTGGGTCCCAGGCTCGGCCAGCGAACGGAAGCCGCACATGGTCCCGGGACGGCCGGCGAGTCCGGGCAGCAGGCAGCCCCGTCCGGCTCCCCGAGACCGCGGGACGGCGGGTGGGTCACGGCGCTCCTGGCGGGGCCGTCGATGGGAGGCCCTGGGATCCGCAGTCCATGTCTATGCGGGTGGAGCGAGCAAACATTCCCCTGAACCCCGACAGCAGAGACCCACGGCCCCGCACCCCGGTCAGCTCCGAGGTCGAGCCAGGTCACAGACCCTGACCCTTGCTTGGAGGGAAGACCCCGGGGCCTGCTGGTCACCGTCTCCCCGCCTTCCCCAAAGGACCCACAGTGTCGACCAGGGTGACTGTGCCCCGGGGCGGGGGGGTGCAGACTTGGGGACCGCGGGACCTTGCTCTGAACGGACCCCAATTCCCAGAGGCCCCGAGCGTCCCTGTCCCCCCAGACAGGGCGGGGCTCGTGCAGGCGGGGCCGTCCACGCAGCTCTAGCCCAGGACACCTCGCACGGGGCTGGGGGTCCCGACTCCCCTGTGCGGCAGCCCCTCCAGCTCCAGCTGCACAACGGGACCCCAGCCTGTGCCGCCCTGAGCCTCACCAGCCTCGAGTGCCAAAGGGCCGCGACCAAAGCCAGGAGAAGACTCACCCCCAGGAAGCACACAGGGAGCGGCCCGCGGCTCTGGCTGTCCGGCCTCCCGGCGAGGGCTGCGAGCGCTCCGGTCAGACACACGCACGCCCTGAGGGTGGTGGGCTTCTGTGCTCGCCGTCGGGACACCCACGAGCTTCCCAAACGCCCCAGTCCCCCCAGCGGGGCCTGGCTGAGGGAAGGGCAGTGAGGCCTTCAGACACTTCGCGGCCATTAGAAATTACATTCTCAGCGAATACTTCACGTTAAATTCAGTTAGGAGCGCCCACGTGCCCCGGGGCCAGCGCAGGGGGCCCCACAAGTGCTGTCCCGGCCTCATGACCCCCCAGCGAGGGCAGCGCGACGGCCAGCCCGCTGTGGACGAGCCTCGGCGTCCCCAGGATGGCAGGTGCCCAGCCCCCTCCGGGGCAGGAGGATAGCCCCAGACGCTGTGCCCCTCTGGGTCTGAGGAGCCGCGTGGGCCTCCAGCAAGGACCCCCCTGCGGCTGGGGTGCTCCTGGGTGGCCTGCGCTCACCCCCGTCCTCGCGGCCTCTGGCCCTGCCCCTCACGTCACCTCCCAGCTCAGGGAAGCGGGCAGCAGCAGGCGGGCACTGCCATCCCCGCGTCCGGGGGCCTGGGCCTTGGTGCTCGGAGGGCAGACGCCAGGGAGCCCTGTGCCCCCAAAGACCCGTCTGTGGGGCCCAGGCCGGGACCGCCAGGTTGCTGCCAACGGTGCCTCAGGGCAGGGACTCAGTGCAAGGACTCTGCATCAGTCGTGTCCTCTGGCATGACACGGACACGTTCTATTCGGAGGAGTTAAGGGTACTTAGTAAAGAGAATCCGCTGCAAACGGCCCCCGAGAAGGCCCAGGACGGAAAGGCCGGGCAGCGCCGCCTGGGGCCCTCTGTCTGCGCGTCCCGTTGCCCCGATGACAGGCCAGGGCCGGGCCGGGCACCTCCGCCACCGCTGCCACGTCGGGGGCTTGCGTGCGCCTCGCGGAGCCGCAAGGGCAGGGCTGACGCAGCGCGACTCACTAAGCAAACAGCCGGCGGCCCGCCCCGGGCTCACCCACAGCCATAAAGTCCTGCTTCCGGCACCGCACGCGCCCGCCCAGCACAAGCAAGCGTCACGATAACCGGAGACCATAAAGCCGCAAATGTCAGCCCCAGGACCCACATCCGGTGTCCAGCCCCCGGTTCCGGCCGGACGGGGGGGCCTGGGCCCATGGCCCGGCCAGATGTCCCGGCCTCAGCTCTGACCCCCTAGGCCCACAGACACGCTGGGCCGTCCAGGGGCGGAGGCCGCGGGCTACCCCCGTGACTGGGTCAGTGCCCCCAAGACTGGGGCGAGCGCCGCCCCTCTGCCTCCGGCCAGACGGGCCAGGGACGGGGGCTCCCCAGGGAACAGAAGGGCAGCAAGCCCGGGGCTCGGGAGCCGGGCGGCCTGAAACCCACCTCGGGCTCTGGGGCGTCCACGCCAAGCCCCTCGGCCTCCAGGAATAGACTTGAAGCCCGAAGGCCAGCGCCTCACACCTGCCAGGCTGCGCGTGACCAAAACAGAAAAGAACAGAAAATGACAAGTGTTAGCGAGGATGTCGGGAAACTGAACCGTCGTGCTCCGCTGGTGGGAAGTAAACTGAGGCAGGTGCTCTGGGACACAGCGCAGGGGCTCCGAGGTAGAACCCAGAGTGACGGCGGGGTCTCGCCACTGAGGCTTTGTACCCAGAACACGGGAAGCAAGGACGCGAGCGGATGCTTGCACACCCGTGTTCACAGCCGCTGACACACGGAAGCAGCCCACGTGTCCATCGACGGACACGTGGATACGCGTGGTCCATCCACACACCGGACTGTCCCTCAGTCCAAACACGGAGGGACACGCTGACGCTTGTCACAGCTGGATGGACCTGGGGGGCGTGACGCTGAGTGAGATGGGCCAGACACCAAGGGACAAATACTGCAGGATTCCACCCAGACGGGGTCCCTGGAGCCTCCAGATCCACAGGGACACAGAGTGGACGGTGAGCGTCAGTGAAGGGATAGGGGTCAGTGTCTCACAGGGACAGGGTCTCAGTTTGGGAAGATGGAAGGTTCTGGAGACGGACAGTGGGGACGGCCGCCCAACAGTGTGAATGTGCTTAGTGCCCTGAGCTGTGGGCTTAGAGACGGTGAAGACAGTACATTTTATGTTGTGCATATTTCACGACTGAAAACGAAGAAGAATCTGGGAGTGGCCTCGCTGGGCGCCCGGGCTCGGGCTCTGAGCTGCATGATTTGCAGGCTTGACTGGGGCGGGAGTCAGTCTGTACTGTCCGACCCGCGAGGCCGCGGCAAGAGGCCCCTGTCTGCAGCCATGGGTGCCCTCCAGTCTGTGGCCCGGCCCCTCTGAAATAAACCTGAAAATAAATCACAGTAGTCAATTCTGCCTCAATGAGCCGTCATCTTCCTCAACCCAAGTCGCGGCCAGGCCAGAGAAAGGGTGAGCCACGGGCTCCGGCTCCCCGCTCAGGGCCCAGCCAGCGGCCGAGGGGACTGCACGCGCTCTCTCTCCTGGGCCCCCGCTTCCCTCCCTGGTCACTGGTGCCCCTGCGGGCCTGTGGGGGGGCGGGGGGTGGGCTCTGCGTCCGCAGACCCGGGGCCAGGATCAGGGAGAGCCTGGCCTCCCACCGGCCCGCCTCCCCAGCGAGGAGCCTGCCAGGGCTCAGACAGGCCACCCCGCTCCTTTCGAAGGACAAACAAGGTGCCAGTTCCTGGGAAAAGCTGACAGCTGGGGGCCAGGCTGGGGCCAGAGTCCACGGGGTCTGTCGTCCACGACACAGCCCCGCCCCGTCCCCGTTTATGGCCAGGTCCTGCTGCGGGCACGGGTCCAGCGCCGACACCCTCCTCCGGGCACATGGGGAACCAGCTGGGGATGCCCGCAGCCCCAAGGCCCCGGAGCAGCAGCGACCGGAGGAAGCGGGCCGCTGGCCTCTTGTCCGGATCCCAGAACCAGGCAGGGTCGCGGGGAGTGGACGCGGATGAAGCGCCCCGGCCCCCACTCGGGCGGCGCCCCCGGAGTCCGGGCTGCCCCTGGGCCGGGGCGGATGCTCCGTGGACGTCCAGGACGTGGCCAGAGAGGGCTGGGGCCCACAGCCTGCGTGCCTGACACTTGCAGCGGGGGCGCAGCCTCAGCGGGGACCCCCTGCCTCCCCTGAGCTCCTGTGTGTCCTGCCGGCTACAGCTGGGGCATAGATGGGCCGAGGGTCAGCAAAATTGGGGGGGTCAGCCCGGAGGGGTCGGGGGTTCCATGGAGAGAGGTTAGGCTAGGGCGCAGGGCTGGGTCTGTGGGTACGGGGTTTGGCCTGGAGCTCGGGGAGAAATCAGGGCAGGGCTAGGCTGGGTGAGGCGTGAGGGAGGGGAGCCAGGGTCGGGGAGCTGGTTCCACATCAGGAGCACCGCGTCAGCCGCTGGACAGGGCAGAACTCGGTGCCCCGGGAAGGCCTTCCCTAGTCCTGCGTCCACCCCCGGGTGGAGGGACACCGGTCACGCCTAGCCCAGCACTCCCTCCATGAGGGCCCAGGGCTCCCCGCGTGGCCCTACCCAGCACCGGGTGCGCCCAGCGGGACGGAGCGGTGGGGAGCGGCCAGGCGCCCTCAGCTGACCCGCCTCTCCGGACCCAGGCGAGGTCCCTAGGGGTCAGTTTCTCCCAGGTCCCCCATGGGCTGGGGGAGGGAGAGGCAGCGGCCACACTCACTCAGCCCCCCACCCCTGCAGCAGCGCGGCCAGGTGCCCTAGGGGGACACCAAACCTCCGGGCTGGAAGGGGGCGGGGGAGGAAGAAGGAAGGCGGAGGAGAAAGAGGAGCTGGGCCAGGCATCCAGGGTTCGGGGTGCTCGCTTCTGGGGTATCTGGGGCCACAGACCCTCACTGGCCTCTTCAGGGCCAGCCCACTATTTGCTCTGGGGCCCTCCACCCTCGCAGGCTCTGCATACAGCTGGTGCACAATAAAACTCACGGTTGTTGATGGCAGAGGACGGTTCCCGTGCCGAGGTGTGGGTTGCCACTTCCTATCTCCACCTCTGCCCCGAGGTCAGAGGGGTCTTGGGGCAGGAGGGCAAGCTGCCGGGGGACAGCAGGGTCCTAGGAGGCACAGGCCCCCCAAAGGCTGGGCTGCTGAGGACCAGAAGAGGGAGGGGGTCACATCACCTTATGGGACACCTGTGTCCCAGCCAGACACGCCGCTGTGGAGGGATCCGCCCACGAGGAAACAGGCAGCGACTTCGGGGCCCCCCAAAGGGGCCGCCTGGGAAACGGCTGCGTGTCTGGCTGGGACTTTGGGGGCTTCGGGCCAGACACAGTCCTCAGCTGCTGCCCCAACGGCACCCCCAACCACAGTGACCACCGTGCCGAGGGGCCAGCAACGGGCCAGGCTCCTGAGGGGCATGGCCCAACGTCAGCCCTTCCCTGATGTGGCTTGTCCCCACCTGGGCTGCGTGAGGACACAGGCCACGACCCCACCAGGGCCAGAGCTGGACCAGGCACGGTCTGCTGCCAGTGTTCTAAGGAGCGGGGGCGCAGGGGGGTCCCGTCCTGAGAAGCCTTGTGGGGAGAGCCCCCCCCCGGGGCCGGGGTGTCGGGGGAGGGAGCCAGCCCCTCGGCCTGGGGTCTGGAGCCCACCACATTGGGCTGACGTGCCCACCAAGACCACTGACCTCGCCCTCGGCTCTCACAGCACACAGACTGACCACTAGGGTGCTTCGGGGGTAGCATGGGGGACCTCAGAATTGGGGGCGTAGTGACCTGGGGCCCCCAAGAAGCCAGGAGGGCTGGCTGGGGAGGCGGAGGCCCGCTCAGCCCCCCAAGTGCCACCCCCAGCTGAGCCGCCCCCATGTCCCCAGACTTGCCAGGTGCTCAGTGGACAGCGCAGAGTCCCGGGCCAGGCCCCAGACCACACCACGCTCTGCAGAAACCCGGATCCCCAAGGGGCCAGCCTGTGGGGTCCCAGCCGGCACGCAGGGCAGCTCCCCACGCTCTCTCGTGAACGGTGGGTCTGGGGGAAGCACTGATGCTTGTGGACATTTCCCAAGGGGCATGACCAGATCTGGGGGTGGGCCCCAGGAAATGGGGGAGGGGCGGCCACGGGAGGTGAAGGGGAAGCAGAACTGGGTTGGGATGGTGATGGGGGGGTGTGTCAAGGGGGCCGGACGGCACCCAACTTTGCAAAAAGACGCTGGGAAGACCCCACCCCTGAGTCCCCGGGGATGGGTCCCCCCCAGGGGCTGGAGGCTGGTGACCTTCCCTTTGACCTTCAGGAAACTGCTCCTACCTCCCGGCTCATCAAGCCACCGGGGTCCTCATGGGCAGTAGGGCTGGGAAGCGGCTGTCCTATGTCTGGGGCCTCGAGCATTCTCAGGAGGAGAGGGATCCGAGTCCCTCTGGTCAGGCAAACACAGGCCTCCGCTCCCCGGAGCCACACCCAGGCCCTGCCAGGCCCCGAGGTCCCGGGCACTGTCTGCCCACCTGGGTTGTATTCTGGGCACTGGGGGCTCCGACAGCCTGATATGCAGGGACGCGGCCCCCTGCCTCCCCCAGGCACGTTCTGGGCCACCCTGCAGCCACGCCCCTGCACCCCCCGCCCCCGAACCGAGCTGGCTCCAGCCAGATCCCGGAGCCAGGCCCAGCCAGTACGACCAGCCATGGAAGGTTCCGGAGGGGGTGGGGGCCCACGAGGTGCTGATGTTCACCAGCAGGTGGCGCCCAGCTCCTGCCTGTGGGGGGAGGGGCGGGGTGTGCCCATGTGTGCAAGCGGGTGTGCGGGCCCCACGTGCGTGCGAGCACCGAGGCCTGAGTGCACGGGCGCTTGGACACACGAGTGTGAGTGTGACAGTGAGTGTCCCCGGCGGGCGGCCCCCCGCCCCTCGGGGGTCAGCAGGCAAGCAGCCTCACGGACCCTGGAGCCCGGTCAGAGGACACCCCGCTGGGACCCGACGCCCTCTGTTTGTGCCGCGGGGGCCCCGGCTCCAGCCGCCTGCAGGCCCCACAGCCACGGGGACACGGGGGGTGCGTGCGGGGTGGGTGTGTCACCTGTCTGTGCCCGGTCTGTCCGCAGGGCCGCGGGCCCTTCTCCCTCTGCAGAATGCACTGCAATGGGCACTCGCAGCACGGGGAGCCAGCACTCTGAGAGCCCCACTCGGCGGGGACTCGGCCCCAGGCGGCCCGCGATCCCCGCTCTGTCACAGCCCTGGGCCCTCCCTGCCCGGCCCGGCCCCGCGAGGGCCACCCGCCTCTGAGCCCCAGGCGGCTGCGCCACAGTGAGCGAGGCTCGAGGACCTTCCTGAGCAGCACCAAGCGCCAGTCCCGTCCCTCCGCGGGGTGGGGGCCGAGGCCCCACCCAGAGGCCCCGGATCTCAGCACACCCCCCGGGGATGGTCAGGGCCCCTCCTGGGGAAGCCAGAGGCCGGGACGAAGAACAAGACCCGTCCCGGCAGCAGGTCCCTGGGGCAGGGGACGCACGACCACTGAGTCCGAAGGCCCGTGAGGCTCGGGGCGTGCCCAGAATGACCACTCGGCTCTGGGCGTGGGAGGAGATGGGACCCTGTCTGGAGCCACCACACAGCCCCCCGACCCCCGCAACGCAGCTGAGCCACGCGAGTGTGTACCTCCCCGCCCTGGAAGGGAGCCTGTCTCCCCAGGCGGCGCCCGTCCGGCCTCAGCCGCGTCCGCAGGCTGGGGAGGCGCACACGGAGAGCTTCCAACGCCCTCCTGAAGAAGGAGAGCCCGTGGCCAGGGGTGGCCACCTCCAGGAGGGGCCAGGGCCCCACGAAGCAGGACCCAGAGCTGGACCGGGGGCCAGGGTCTGCGGCGGCCTGGCTGGAGCAGGGCTGGGGGGTCCGCCTGCGGCCACGCACACAGGCCTCGAGGAAGCGGATGTGGCCTTTGACCAGCAGATTACAGAGCTGGTCAGGTGGGAAAGTCAACAAAAACTCTCAAGGAGCGGCTGGTAGGGGCCTGCCTACCTGTCCACGCGGCCTGGGGTCGGCCGCCGGAGTGGGGCTGGTCGGGGGCCAGAGGACGCCAGCCTCAGACACGCAGGCAGCAGAGCCCGGCACGGGGCGGAACGCGCAGACTGCCCTAGTTAGCGGTCATGGGCACCCTCGCCCGCAGGCTGCACGGGCCCCGGGGAGGCCGCGGGGGCCCGAGGGCTGGGGGCTGACTCTGGCAGCAAGGCCCGGGCCCGGGGTCCCCAAGCATCTCGGCGATGCCCAGGAGGAGGTGGGGGAGAGGAGAGGCCTGGGTGGTCCTGGGGGAGGGCGGCCGGAGGGAGAGAGGCCCGGCTCGGGGGCCCCGCAGCCCAGACCCCTCTCCAGCGAGGCAGCGGCCCGCAGGCCCCGAAGCCGGCTTGTCCTTCCGTGACGACAGCCCGCGATGGAGGACAAGCACAGAGGCCCTGGGAAGACCGGCCCGTCGCACGCAGCCCCCACAGGATGAACAGGACACACCGCATGGCCCCCGCGTCTCCAAAGAGCAGAGGAACGGCTGTAGCGTGGCCCCCGTGACAAGACACTGAGCACAGAAGGGTGTGCTGTGGGGTCGTGCCCCTCGAATTCCTCGGGGGAGTCCTGACCCCCAGGACCTCAGAACGGGACCCAGTTTGGGAATAGGGTCCCCGCAGGTGAGGTCCTCAGGGTGGGCCCCCATCCGATGGGACTGTGTCCTTACAGTCGGACTCGCTGGCGGGGGCGAGGGGAGGCGGGGGCGAGGGGAGCCGGTGAGGACGGAGGTGGGGGTGCGGCTACAAGGGAGTCCCCAGGAGCCCGGACGCCAGCAGCCGGGGACAGACCCCGCAGCAGCAGCGCGCCCGGCCCACCCCGGGCTGGGGCCCCCGGAGCCCCGAGGGCAGACGCTGCCGGGGCCGGGGCTGCCCGAGGACGGGGCTCGCGGGTTTGGACACAGGGTGTGTCGGTCTTCTTGCCGCCTTTCCGCATCTTTCCACGTTCTACTGGGTGACTGTGCGCCACGCTGTGATGTTCTTTGTAATTCACATCCGTCTCGCCCAGGACTTGCACGTCCGGCGTGGAGAGCAGCCGAGCCGGGGTTCTCCTGCGCCCCGAGCCTGGGAGGCGGGACAAGTGTGTGGAGCAGGCGTCCAGAGACGGGCCGCGGCCGTGGCAG
>LNAC01001989.1:36086-54573 GCA_002007465.1 Ailurus styani
CGTGCGCCGCTGCGGGCGCGTCTCCGCGGGCGTGAGCCCCGGGCGCAGAGGAGGGTCCCCTGGGGCGCCGTCCCGACGGCGGGGCGCCTTCGGGAGCTGGGCGTGCGTGCGAACCCACTACCCTGGACCCTTCAGCTACGGGTGGGCTTTTGTGCCGCAGTTCCAGCCGAGGGCGCCGCTGGCAGTGCCGGCACCCGCCGGGGCGAGAAGGACCCCCTCCCGGGCCCCCGGCTCCCGCGCTTCCAGAAATCGCTCCTCAACTGAGCATCGTGGGGTCCCTGGGGCCCGGCTCTGGGCCCGGGAAAGGCGGAGAGCAAGGCGGGGAGGGGCGTCCTGTCTCTGCCGCGGGGCGGGAAGCGGGGCCCACGCGCGTGTCTCGAGTCCTCCGGCCCCGTCCCTGTCGGCCCCTCCTGCACCTGCGGTCCCGTCGGGAACTCCCAAAGTGAGGCCTCAGAGGCCACTGCCCGCACACAGCAGGTGTCGACGCCCCGCGCCAGGCTCCGAGGCTGAGTCGGCACCGTCCTTGTCACCCCTACCTGTGCTCAGGTCGGGGGGACGGTCGGGGTCCCTGGGCCCAGGAGCAGCCCGCCCCTCTACCCGCCGCCGTGGGGGCTGCGTGAGCGGAGGGGAGCGCGGAAGTGGCTGCTCCCAAGGCCAGTCTCTGCCCCTCCCCCGACGCTGGGTGGGTCCGGGGCCTCTGACCCCTGGGACCTTCCTGCCGACCAGGCTTTTTCGGGGCCTTGGCCCTCCAGTCCCGTGGGTTCTGGGGCCCGTGGCAGCTGCCTCTCGCGGGCAGGCCAGCGGTCACCAGCAGTCCCAGGGGCCACGGGTACTTGCTTAGCAGCCCCACAGGGGGTCAGCAGGAGAGCACGGCCCCTGGGCCGCAGTCGGGGCCCTGAGGCCCCCCCTGGGCTGGCCCCGGTGCGAGTGGCCCCGGAAATCCGTTCTCCGAGAGCAGCCACGGAGAACAGCCTCGGCGAGCCAGGGGGGCAGCCCTCTCCTCGTCCACCTGCTGGCCACAGCTGGCCACTGCCAGCCTGCCCACTGTGCCTGCGCTTCCAGCGCCTGAATCACTACGTCACCCCTTTGCGCAGGGCCCCTCAGTTAACCCACACTGCCCAGCTCACTCTAGAGCCAAGACACTCTCTGACGTGGCCCCCGCCGTCTCACCGGCGTTCCCACGCTGGTACAGGCACTCCTGGGTCTGGCAGGGCCTCTCCCTACCCTGGCCCCAGCCCCCTGACTTGAGGGAGTGGCTACCCCCCTTTTAGCCCACCTCCTCCAGGAAGCCTTCCTGGGCTGCTCAGGGCCCTCCCAGCTCAGAGTGGCATCTGCCACTGACTCGTGCTTCTGGGGGTCCTGCCAGGCACCCCTCCTAAGCTGATTACCTCCCATACCTCCTGTTACGAACCGCCGGTTTGTGACTTCCCAAATTCACACGCTGAAGTTCTTACCCAAAGGGAGTGGAATTAGGAGGTGGGGACTTGGGAGGTGATGGGGTCGTGAGGCTGCGGCCCCCACAGTGGGATTCGGGCCGCTGTGGGAAGACAAGCCGGAGCTCCTTCCTGTCCTTCTGCCCACGTGCACAGCCGCGGCCGGGAAGAGCCCTCACCACCCTCAGCGCTGCCGCGTCAGGGACGCAGCCAGAACCGGACCCCCCATGCGACCACCCCCTAAGGGCTCACCTCCCACACGCCCCACCACCAGCGTCACACTCCAGGAGTCACGTGCACCGGGCCCCGCCCTGACGGCCACCAGCACCTGGCCCCTGCTCGCCGGGCCACACGGACAACGGTCTGGGTCTCCGCACCTGCAAAGCCCCTCACCAGCCACCCGCGGGGGCGGGCAAACACTCACGACTTGGAAGGCAGAGGCAGCGTGGGTAACTCCCCAGCCCGGCTTGGGGGATCCTCATCCCGCCTGCCACCGGGGCCCAAGCCCCGACTCCCGCCTGACCAACCGTATCTGTCTGCTTTTCACTCAACGTCCACCGGCCGTCAGGGCCTCGGCACCGAGGGGCAGGGGAGCCGCTGGGGCCAACGAGGGGCTGGTGGCCGATCACCGCAGCCACTCCCGGCTGGCCCCCAGCAGGGGGGACACTTAGATCCTGCCCCCGGGGGCATAAGCCTATGACCAACCAGGGAGAGCAGCACAGGGTCCCCCAACAGAGAGGTGGGGCTGCTCAGAGGAGCCCTGACCCCGGGTGGGAGGCATCAAGGGGTCCAGCGTGGGTGCCCCTCCCACTGCCCCAGCTGAGCCCCTCCCTGCTGGAAGGGGAGGGTTGGCCCGGCCTGTCCCAGCCCCTGGCCTGCTCTCCCAGCCCCCCCGGCTCAAGCTGCCCAGGAACCCCTCCGGCCGGGCCTTAACCCAGGGTCAGACGTCACAGACAGACAGAAAGTCAGGAGACCAGGAGGGGCCACACAGGGAACACACCACCCTGTTCCGGAACACGGTTCCATCAGGCCTGCGGCCACCAGCCACAGCCTCAGGCTGCGGCTTCCCCTGCCGGGGGCTCCCTGACCTGCCCTCCAGGCCCAGGGGCCACTGAGACTCCCTCCTACAGCCGCAGACACGCCATCTGTCCATCTGACGGCCACGCAGTGGGGCCACGGGCATCGGCCAGCATTGGGGCTGCCCTGCAGGAGGCCAGGGCTGGGCGACAGCCCCCCGAAACCCAGACCCAGGGGCAGAAGGAGCTGGGCCCCAAGGGTGGGCGGAGGCTGAAAGTGAGACAGAGCACGGTCAGTTGTGGGGAGGGCGGCAGGGTGGCCCCAGTGTCGAGAGCAACACTTGGGGGAGAGAGAAGGAGGGGCACTGGTTGGGACGGACGAGCGCCGACCTGCTGGACCCCAGCTGCCCCCAGACCTTGCGGCGAAGGTGGGGCCGGGGTGCACAGGTGACACCCCTGCAGGCCCAGGGTCTCCTGGTCTCCACCACCTGCCCAAGAGCGGGCACGGAGGGGCTGGGCCTGACTCCCAGGGGGAGCCACAGGAAGGGCTGGGCCTGGCCCCTGCCCCTCGGTCCTGCCCTTGACGCTCTGCCCCCAGCAGCAGGACGCCAGGGGGCCACACAGGCCAGCAGGCGACGGCCGCCCAGCCCACCGCTCCGACAGGCAGCGGCGGCTTGCCAGGCTGGGGCACGGCTGCCACAAAGGCACATCCCGGCTCCCACAGCGAAATCTTTCCCCGACACACCGCAAGGCCAGGGTTTTTAGTCCTTCAGTGTGACAGGGATCAGTGGGGCCAAGCCTCCGTGGATGAGGCCATGCCCGCTCTTCCCCAAGGAACGTCGCACTGACGGGTGGGGGTCCAGATGGGTGGGCCGACCAGTGCGTCCTTGGGATCCTCTGTAAACCGGGGTCCAGCAAACCCAGGGTCTGGGGGGCTTCCTGCCTGGGACGAGAGTCGGGCCCGAGCCCGGCCGGGAGCTTTCTGGAAGCCCCTGCCCCCGGTGAATGCCAGCGTCCTCGTGCAGGCTGCCGGTCGCAAGCGAAAGTCAGGTCGAGGCTGCCGGCAGAGCCACGGCCTCGGGGCCAGACCCACCCTCCCAGTTGAGCCCTGAAGCTGGAGACAGTGGGCAGGGCCCCGCTGCCTGGACACTGGGGCCGGGGGCTGGTGCCCGGCCCGCCCGAGCTCCCTGCACGGTGGTCAGCCCGGGCCCCGGGCCCAAGGGTGCGGCTCAGGGCCCAGCCGGGCAGACGGAGGATGAGGGCAGGCGCGCTGAGCCGGGCTGTGAGGCCGGACAATCCCCCGCTTGTCGGCCGGTGGGTTCCGCTTCCCGGGGCGGGCGGGCGGGAGGGGCCTCTATGGCCCCCCGGCCGGGAACAATGGCCACACTCACGCTCTTATCTCGCGCTGTTTGCTCAGCACCCGCGAGCCTCCCGGGCAGCCCCGCTGTATAGGAAGGGACGCAGGGCCCACCGCCAAGGAGCCCCCGCCTCACCAGGATGGAGCCGGACCCGGGCGTGGGCAGCGCTGGAGCCCGAGGGCCGCCCACTAACGGCGCACACGCGGCGCGACCAGCCCCACGGTGACAGGCCCTGGAGCGCACAGTAACACTTTCCAGGAAACTCCGTCTCCTGTGTGCTCAGGCTTCTCTACTCCAGGCCGCAAGGGCAGCTCTGCCGCAGTGCCCGGGACCCGGCCCCCTGGCTGGGACCACGCCGGAGCCCCTCGAGCTGCTGGGGGGGACACTGAGGACTCCAACTTGGGGACCCTGACCTGCCACAAGCACTGGCCCCTTCCCCAGGAGTGTGCACGCAACCACAGTCCCCTGCCTCTGGTTCCATTTGTCCCTGTCCCCTGGCACGGGCGCCCTCCAGGCCCTGGGACACCAGGGAGGACAGGAGGGGTCGAGGCACTGTTGGGAGACAGGCCAGCACCCGCTGTGCAGGGTGCTGAGTGGAGAGGTGGAAAGAGGGGCGGTCAGAGGGGAGGCAAGGAGTAGCCTGTGCCAAGGCCCTGTGGCAGGGTGCCTGCTGGGGGAACTGGGTGGGACACCACTGGTGGGTAAAGCAGCCGGGGGCCCAGCGAGGGTGTGGGCGGAGATCAAGGCCTGGGGCTCCCCCAGCCCTGTCCGCGGGGGGCACGAGGGGCACAGCCACAGCTGCCCACTCAGGAGGCGGCTTTAATCGGTGTGAGAGGAGCCCTGCAGCCCAATGACACTCCCAGCAGGGTTCTGGGCCTCTCTCCTTACCCTGCTGGCTCCAAGGCCTGACACGTCTCCTCCCCACCACCCCCTGCCTGGTGCCCTCACCCCCAGGCACCTTGGCCAGGACTGGGGTTCATCATGCTGAGCTTCGCGAGCCCCCCGATGAGAGCGTGGGCTCCCCGAGGTCGGGGAGAAGTCGCGGCGGCCCTGCAGCCTGCAGACCGAGAGCCCAGCCCGCGTGCGCCGGCCCTTGCCGTGACCCCAGCCGGGGGGTGCAAGGCACCCAGGACAGCGTCTCGGAACCGCGCCCTCCCCATACACCTCTGCTTCCAGTGAAGGAGGGAACAGCAGCGCCAGCATGTGCGGGACCCCCTTCCGCCGGGCGAGGGCCGGCCGCCGCCGTGTGCCATTCTCCGTTAAAACAATGTTCTAGGGCGCCTGGGTGGCTCAGGGGGTTAAAGCCTCTGCCTTCGGCTCAGGTCATGATCTCAGCGTCCTGGGATCGAGGCCCGCATCGGGCTCTCTGCTCAGCAGGGAGCCTGCTTCCTCCTCTCCCTGCCTCTCTGCCTACTTGTGATCTCTCTCTCTGTGTCAAATAAATAAATAAAATCTTTAAAAAAAAAAAAAAACAATGTTCTATTAAAACTGAAGTTTAGGGGCGTCTGCGGGGCTCAGCTGGTCATGACCCTGGAGTCCCTGGATCAAGCCCCACATCGGGCTCCCTGCTCAGCGGGGAGTCTGCTTCTCCCTCGGACCCTCCCCCACCCCATCATTCCCTCTGTCTCTCATTCTTTCTCTCAAATAAATAAGTAAATCATCTTTGTTATTTCAGGTAAACACGGGGTATGTACCGCTCTTGTGGCTGGCGCTCTAGGGTGGGGAGGCGGTCTGTGAGGCAGGGTGCAGCGCCCCAGCCTGGGGGGTCCTCAGGGGCAGGAGCCCGGGATGCCCACACCCCAAGTCTCTGTGGGGCCAGAACTAACCTCAGGAAAGGGGGAGCCCCCGGGCCAGGGCCCCAGGCTCCCACATGGGGCCCCACACAGGCTCCCACTTAGGACCAGCCTGCCCTAGACAGTCTCCCAACTTCGAGAGGGTCCCACCAGACCCAAAACACTCGCACCTGCTGACCCTCCCTCGCCTCACTCTGACTCCAACCCTCCCTGATCGTGACCCTCTTCCTGACCTCACCTTGACCATGACTTGCCCTTTGCCCTCATCATGTCCCTCATCCTGGGCCTGACCCCTCATGATGCTGGCAGGTGTCCTGCCCACTCCCTGCCCCCCAGAAACCATGTCCTTCTCCCAGGGGTGGCGGGCACGGCCCCTGCCCCTCCACCTGGGAGGTCAGCGCCTGAGGTGGGCACCCAGCCTCCACACAGAGACGCCCTCCCAGACAGCATCCCCCGCCCCTCTCCTGTGCCCACAAGCAGCTCAGAGCCTGGGGGTCAGAAAACAGTACTCGGGGCCCTTCCGGGCACAGCAGGACCCTCGCCGCTCCCAGCCGGCCCTGCACTTGGGGTGTGCTGTCAGCCCCAGCCCCGGGACCCCACCCCGAAGGGCGGTCTGGACTGGCTTCCCTCTCGGGGAGTCCTCCCACGGGGTGGCCCTCCTCCAGGTGGGGTACAACCCCACGTGCTGGCACCTTTGGGGGCCGAGGGTCTGAGGGAGGGTCGAGCTCACCCCAGGAGCTGTCCTAGCACTTTGGGCTCCCCCCGCGGGGCAGAGGGGGTGCCCAGGGTTCTCCTGTGCATGCCCTGGACAAATGCCCCTCGGCCCCAAGCTGTGGCTGATGGTGCCCATGCAGATCTTCTGGAGCCGCCCCCAGGCTGGCCTGGCCAGGTCAGCCTGGAGCAAACCCAGGACATGTCTGCAGGGCTCTGGAGGGCCTGTGCCAGCCCTGCCCGGAGGCCCGTGATAATGAGGCAACTGCCCCCCGAGGAATTTTCCGGAGGCCAAGTCCTGATAACACCGTGCCCAAGATCCGGTTTGGCTCCCGGTGTGCCCATGGGTGCGGCCGGGGCAGGGTCTGCAGCCTACATAAGACGCGCAGGGCTGGCCACTCTGGCCGGCAGAGCTCGCACAAGCCTCCGTTGTCCTGCGGCGGGAGGGGCCGGCCCGGCGGCGACCTCTCTTCCCCACCGCCATGCTCGGGCCTCGGCTGCTGCTGCTGCTGTCCTATGCGGGGACGCTGCTCGGCGCTGGTGAGTGGGGGGCCTGCAGGAAGCCCTCAGAGGGCCCCTCCTCGCCTCACCGACTGGGCCGGGGTCGGGCTGGCCTCCAGGACTCTGATGGAGGACAGGCCGCCCCCCGCCCTGCGACGGTCCCCCATGGCCTAGGCCAGGGTCTCCGTCAGAGGGCCGCTCAGAGCCCAGCCCAGCCCGTGCACAGGCCGCCGCTCACCCCTGCCCTGGGCACGGAGGCCAGGGATGAAGGGTGCTGGCTGTGGAGGGCCGTGGTTCCTCGGGCACACACAGTCCCCTCAACAACAGTGGGTGCCGTGGGCCACAGGCCTGCTGGGGGCCCAGCACCCAGAGCCTGCTGCATCCGGGAGGGCTGTAGGGTGGAGGGGGCAGGGCAGGGGCCTCGTGGGCTCTGGGCTTCAATTTCCCCATCTGTCTTAGTAGAGGAAACATCCCCCCTCATGTGGCGACATCGGGCCAAACAGAGGGGGCCGAAGGGACCACCCCACCCCAGAGCCCACTCGGTCTTGCCCACCAGACCCACGGAGCAGGGTCCCCCCCTCCTCCCCGTACCCCCAACCCCCGGGTCCCTTCTGCTAACCGCCCCAGGCACCACGATGCTACAGGCTGAGGGCACCTCCGGCCCCCAAGCGTGGGAGGCAGCCAGCCCCAAGGGGTCCCACGGTGGGCCAGAGAGCAGCCCCTCCTTGCTGACGGCAGCCACCAAGCCCCCTGCATCTTCTCTATCTGCCCAAGAGCCCGGCAGCACGTGTCTCCCCTCTCTCTGTAATGCTTGGCCCACTGCCCCTCCTTGGTGGCCCCAGGGCCCCACCAGCCTTGGCCCCCGAGCCTGCTCCCCGGCCTGGACCCAAGCAGTGGGGGTGGGCTATGAACTGCTGAGCCTGGTGGGTTTCCCCTGGGCCCTCCCCACCCATTCCCTCCCATGAAGCCTGTGGCTCCGAGCACTCAGGACTTCTGCAGTGCCTGGGCCTGTCCCTCTAAGACCTAGACCCAGAAGCCGGACAAGAAGGGAGGCACCTGGAAGCCCGCCCGGGGGGGGGCGTACGGGTGCGGCGAGGGGCTGCAGCGTGGCTGGGTCGCGGGCGTCTGGCTGGCAGTGCTGCGGAGGGGGAAGGCCCGGGTCCGGCCCTCCGTCGGCCAGTGCCCTTGGAGCTCCGGCGGGCTCTGCCCCCTGAACCAGAGGCTCAAAAAGCACGAGGTCAGACGCAGGAGCCTTGGGGTGCCTGGAGCTTGAGGCAGGTGGGGACAGAGGCCCCTGAGCCAGGCAGGAGTGGAGCCGACGGGCAGGGGCAGGCAGGGCAGCCAAGTGTGCAGCGGGAACAGAGCGTGCCCAGCTGCTCGCCGGCCTGTCCAGGGGCTGAGAAAGGCTGGAGGAGGCGGACCGGCCTGCCCTGCAGGCCCCGTGAGGCCAGGGCAGGACTCCACACTTGTCCTGAGATTCCGAGCGGGAGGTACGCACGGTCCCTGGGCCGGCCTCCCGAGCACTGCCGACGGCGGGGCAGGGTCGGGGCGCAGCGGGGTCCGACAGCCGGAGGCCGGCACACACAACAGGGCTCTGCAGGCCGGCACCTGGAGACGAGAAAGAGCTGGTGGAGTAGCCACCGCACGCGGGGACCGGGCAGTGAGCCACTGGGGCGTGGGGCAGTGGAGGCCATGGGAAGCATCCTGGGGACGGGTCGTGAGCTGAGGACGGGCACAGATAGGGACACACATGTGGACACCGCAGAGGGAGGAAGCCCAGGAGCAAGGGTCACTGGCCCACTGGAAGCCTGTGTGCCGCCCGCCCCATCCAGGGACCCCTTTGGCCGCCGGGCTGTTGTCCCTGCTCCCTGGCATCACCCAGAGACCCACGAAACCGCCGAGCCAAGTGCGGGAGCAGGAAGGGTCGGGACCCCCAAGAGCCGGGTGGGAGCCGTGGCATGACTGGGGGCCCCAGGCGGGTCCGGAGGGTGGGAGCGCCGACCACAGCGAGGCCGGAAGGAGAGTAAGGAGGCAGGGACCCACGGGGGAGGCTCCGCTCTCCAGCTGCCCTCGGGGTCCCCGGTGGGGTCAGTGATTCCCACCCCTGGGGTCACGGGACTGGTGTCACCCGGACATTTCTCTGGCAATGGCCACCTCACTCCCAGGACTAGGAAGAAGGAAGCAGGAAAACGGCCACTTTCAGGGCCCAGTAGTGGGCGAAGCCCACTGGGGAGGCTCAGACCTCACCCTGGGAACACGGTGGGG
This sequence comes from Ailurus styani, assembly GCA_002007465.1. NCBI lineage: Eukaryota > Metazoa > Chordata > Mammalia > Carnivora > Ailuridae > Ailurus > Ailurus styani. The sequence goes on from LNAC01001989.1 coordinate 45,164, forward strand.
TGGGGGGTACAGCCGGACAGAAGGACAGCGGGACAGCCAAATGCCAACCCAGCCCTGCACCGTCAGGTGGCCGCACACCCTTCCCCAGTCTCCCACCACCTCCTTCCCAAAGCCTGCCAGGCCCCGCCCCGCACAGCGCCCCTCCCACCTGCCATCCACACGAACCACAGCCCCCAGGAGCCGGGCTGCCAAGGCTGCCTGTCTGTCCTGCATGGGGGGTGCAGGAGGGCTGCACTTTGTCAAACCCCAGACGTGCTTGGAGCTGGCGGGGGAGGAGCAGGTACGGAGAGCAGAGGGCGCGGCAGGCCCGGGACCGCCCCCCCCAGTCCGCCCAGAGACCGGCCAACTCTCCATCCCTCCAGCACCAGCGACTGCCGTCCCCTCGCCCTCAGGCCCCGCCCCCTGCCATCCCCGAGCAGGGATGCCGCACAGCCAGACCCAGCTCCTGAAGGTCTGAGCGGCTGACCGCAACCAGTGACAGGGCCAGGAGAGCACACAGAGCCAGGCTTGGGCCCCCACAGCCGCCTCGCTCCGCCTGCACACTGCACACCTGGGGGGCAGGCGGTCCCAGCACTGATCACAGTCCCTGTCCTCACAGGTGTAAACGAAACCTCCTCTGTGCACCCAGGCCTCCGGAGGCTGCAGGACTCCCCACCCACAGGTGAGGGCCCCGGCAGCCTCCTGTCCTCCTCCACAGTCACCCAGAGCCCCTGCGCCGCGGCCCTACCACGGAGCGGCGATGGCCTGGCCAGGGTGTTCCGGGAGGCGACTCCCGCTGTGGAGAGACTTAGCCGGCCCCCTGCTGGGAAGGGGAACCAGCGGGGCTGCCCGGAGGGTGGGGGAGCCCCGGGCGGGAGCCGAGCCGCAACGGGGGTCCACAGACCCCAGGCAGGACGGTGCTGAGCTCCTGTAAGGCTTGGGGATAGGGGGCCCGGAGCGCCTGCAACTTGGAAGGCCAGTGTGGGCTCCCTGGGGGCCTAGCTCATGGGGTCAGGACGCCCAGGCCCGCCCCACCAGCCGGGGGGGACACAGGGCTCCAAGACTCTGCCCACTATCTCCACAGCTCCGGACAAGGGCTGGTGCTCCACATGGGGGGCCGGCCACTTCTCCACTTTCGACGGCTACATGTATGACTTCCTGGGAACCTGCAACTACGTCTTTGCGGCCACCTGCAAGGACGCGTCACCCACCTTCAGTGTCCAGCTACGGCGCGGGCCCGGCAGGAACATCTCCCGGATCATTGTGGAGCTGGGGGCCTCCGTGGTCACGGTGCAGGAGGCAGTCATCTCCGTGAAGGATGTGGGGTAGGCCCCGTGGCTGGACTGGGGGGCTGGGGAGCCAGGGGCGGCCCCTGACCGCCGTCCCCCCGCAGGGTCGTCAGCCTGCCCTACAGCAGCAACGGGCTCCAGATCGCGCCCTTCGGCCAGAGCGTGCAGCTGGTGGCCAAGCAGCTCGAGCTGGAGCTGGTGGTCGTGTGGGGCCCGGGCAGTCACCTGCTGGTGAGGACGCTGGCAGCGGGGGAGGGCTGGGGTCCCGAGTCCAGCAGTTGGCCTGGGCTCTGTTGGCAGCTCTGGGCGCCCCCCTTGCTGGGCGAGGGTCCTGGGGTGCCCTGACGGCAGTGCCCGCCCGCCCGCAGGTGCTGGTGGAGCGGCGGCACATGGGCAAGCTGTGTGGTCTCTGCGGAGCCTTCAATGGCAAGCAGACCGACGAGTTCCTGAGCGAGGAAGGTAGGTGGGGGCCGGGACCCAGAGTCCCTGTGGCCCGGCCCCGTGGTGCTCACCCCATCCCAACCCCCACCCCCAGGCAAACCGCTGGAGCCACACGCGTACGCTGCCCTCCAGACGCTGGATGACCCCAACGAGATCTGTGCCTACGCGCCTGACCCCAGTCCCCGGGTCCCACAGGCAGAGCACGTACGTGAGGCGGCGGGGACCCCAAGGGCCGTGGGGGCCCTTCAGCCACGGTGGGGGCCGGCCCTGGGGTCAGACAGTGTCTCCGAGGCCAGCGTGGGAGGCGGCGCTGACCCCGTGACCCTGCGTGGTCCTCTGCCCAGGCCCAGACTTGCGCCCAGCTACTGACCCAGGTGGCCCCCGAGTGCAACGTGTCCAAAGAGCCGTTCGTGCTGAGCTGCCAGGCGGACATGGCCGAGTGCGCGCAGCCAGGCCGGCGAAGCTGCGGCTGTGCCACGCTGTCCGAGTACTCCCGCAGGTGCAGCCTGGCTGGACAGGCCGTCAGCAGCTGGCGGCGCCCCGGCCTCTGCCGTGAGTCCTGGGGAGAGCGGTGGGAGAGCCAGGGCCCCCGGCCCCGATGCCCCCAGCCCCACGCCCCTTGCCTGTGAGCTGGAAGGAGACGGCGGGGGGGGGGGCAGCAGTGGGGGCGCTGGGGCGCCTGGGCCCCCATCTCAGAGCTCGTGTGTGCCTGCAGCGGTGGGCCCGTGCCCGGCCAACCAGGTGTACCAGGAGTGCGGTGAGGCCTGCGTCAAGACCTGCTCCAACCCACAGCACAGCTGCTCCAGCTTCTGTACCTTCGGCTGCTTCTGTCCCGAAGGTCAGGACAACCGCTGTCCCTGGGACCCCTCGAAACTCGGAGACAGAGGGGAGGCCCCGACCCGAGGCCAGCACGCTGCAGCCAGGCCTGACTTGCCCGAGGGGAGGGACGGGCTCGCCCCCACCCCACAGGCCCTGCAGGCGGGGGCGGTGGGATGGTGTCCCTAGAAGACTTGGGATTTGACCCAGGCAGGGGCAGCGCACGGGTCTGGGCACAGGGGGTGCGAAGCTGTGAGTACAGGGGTGGGAGGGCATCAAGCCACGGGCCCAGGAAACCTGTGTCCTACAGGAATGGTTCTGGATGACGTGTCCAAAAACCACACCTGCGTGCCGGCCACCCAGTGCCCCTGCATGCTCCATGGCGTGGTCTATGCCCCCGGGGAGGTGGTGACAGCCGCCTGCCAGACCTGGTAAGTGCAAGGGCAAGCGGGCAGGAGCGGGGTGGGGGCACGCGGGGTCCCGGGGCAGCCTCGGCCCGGGAGCATCTGGGGGTGCCATCTGGGTGAGCCGGTGTCCGCCTGCAGCCGCTGCTCCTCGGGCCACTGGGCGTGCGCAGAGCGGCCCTGCCCCCGGCGCTGCTCCCTGGAAGGCGGCTCCTTCGTCACCACATTTGACGCCCGGCCCTACCGCTTCCACGGCACCTGCACCTACATCCTCCTCCAGGTAGGATGGGCCATCCCCACCCCCGGGGGGCCTGCCACAGGGGTCACCACGGGGGTTCACAAGGAGCACCCCCGGCCCCCTGGGCTAAGCCTCCCCTCCTCCCAGAGCCCGCAGCTCCCGGACGGGGGCTCCCTGGTGGCCTCATACGACAAGTCTGGGTACTCGCACTCGGAGACTGCCCTCACCGCCGTCATCTACGTGTCCGGAGAGGTAAGACCACCCTCACACGGCTGCGCCCCCCCCCACTGTGTCCCGCAGGGCCGGCAGCAGGGCAGGCCTCCCCCTGGTCCCAGCACCCCGTGACTCAGGCTACCCTCTCTCTAGGACAAAATCGTGATTTCTCGGGACGAGGTTCTCACCGCCCACGGGAACACCAAGTGGCTCCCCTACAAGACTCGTACGTCCTCAGCCCTGCCCAGCGCCTAGGGCTTCACTGGGCCAGAGCCCCACAGCAGCCTGCCTCCTGAGCCACCTCTCCCCGCAGGCAACATCACAGTCTTCAGACAGACGTCCACCCACCTCCAGATGGCCACCACCTTTGGGCTGGAGCTCGTGATCCAGCTAGAGCCTGTGTTCCAGGTGTACGTCACCGTCGGGCCCCAGTTCAGAGGCCAGACCAGAGGTGAGCCCCTGCCTGTCCCCGCCCGGAGCCGGCCAGGTGGTCCTGGCCCTGCCCAGCGTGGCCACAGCACAGAAAGGGCCAAAAGAGCCCTGCACGTCCTGCACTCGTGACTCCAGGCTGGCCCTCCTAGGGCCGGGGACGGCCTCGTGCCCCGGGCACAGTGACCGGAAGAGAGGGGCTTTGGAGCGCAGAGCGGGGCGGGAGCGCAGGCTGGCCCCCCTCACCGCCCGGCCGGCGCAGGGCTCTGTGGCACCTTCAATGGGGACACGACGGACGACTTCATGACCAGCACGGGCATCGTGGAGGGCACGGCCTCGCTCTTCGTGGACTCCTGGCGGACGGGGAACTGCCCGGCCTCGCTGGAGCGCGAGACAGACCCCTGCTCCATGAGCCAGCTCAACAGTGAGTGCCGGGGCCCGGGAGGCGTGCGGTGGGCACGAGGCCCAGCCCGGGCGAGCGAGAGACCCACGCCTCCCCCGTCCCCCCAGAGGTGTGCGCAGAGACCCACTGCTCGGTGCTGGTGAGGGGCGGCACGGTGTTCGAGAGGTGCCACGCCACGGTGAACCCCAGGCCCTTCTACAAGGTGGGCAGGGCCCGCGGGCCAGTGGGGGCCCCAGGGGCGGGGACCGGGGTTGAGGGCCGGACACCCAGCGACCGTGCCGTGTCCCCTGCAGAGGTGCGTGTACCAGGCCTGCAACTATGAGGAGACCCTCCCCCACGTGTGTGCTGCCCTGAGTGACTACGCCCGCGCCTGTGCCACACACGGCAGCCAGCTGCGGGGCTGGAGGGACAGCGTCAACTGCAGTGCGTGCCGGAGGCCACGGGCAGGGGAGGGAGGGTGCGGGGGCACGACAGGGACCCACCCAGGTCCACGCAGCACCCTGAGGGCCTGACCCCGTCCCCCCACAGCCACCCCCTGCACAGGCAACCAGACGTTCGGTGATGACATCCGGGCCTGCGGCCGCACGTGCCTGTCACTGTCTGACCATGCAGCCGAGTGCCACCCGAGCACCGTGCCCATGGACGGCTGTGGCTGTCCGGAGGGCACCTACCTCAACCACAAGGCCCAGTGCGTGCGCAAGGCCCAGTGCCCCTGCCTCCTCGACAGCAGCAAGTTCATCCTGGCGGACCAGTCCACCGTGGTCAACGGCGCCATCTGGTGAGCACAGGGCTCCCCGGGGAGGCGGTCCCCTGGCCGGCAGCTCCCAGCCCGCGGCCGGCGCGCTCACACGGCCTAACCTCTTGCAGCTACTGCGTCAACGGCAGGCTGAACTGCCCTGGGCGCCCACAGCTGCTCCTGGGTACGTAGCTGCCCCAAGGCTGGGGGCCTGGACTGCCCGGCACGGTGGGCCCTCCGAGCCCGCCTCACCCCAGCTCTGCCCCCTCCCCTGCAGCCACGTGCTCAGCCCCCAGGACCTTCCAGTCCTGCGACGAGTCGTCAGAGAGCACGTTTGGGGCGGCCTGTGCCCCGATGTGCCGGATGCTGGCCTCTGGCACCCCCTGCGTAAGGCCCGGGCCGAGCGAGGGGCGAGGGCACTTCCCAGAGGGCAGCCCCCACCAGACAGCCGGTCACGGAAGCCGCCCCGCAGCCTCTCCCCGGACCATGAGCGGCTTTTCACAGACTCCCCAGGGAGGGGGGGCCGGGCTGTCCGTCTGGCCCTGTCATCCCATGAAGAGGGTGGCTGGTGCCCAAATGGGGCTGAGAGGGTTGGGAATGGCTCCGGCGGCCAGGCAGCTGGAGGGTGGGTGTGCTTGCGTCAGGGGGCCCCCTGAGGACTGTGGGCCAGCCCACCACCACTTGGGGAGGGGGGCCAACAGCTCGGGAGTGACCCAGAGGCACCAGAACCCGCCTGGTGGCCCAGCTGAGAGAGAGGGCTGGAGCAGGGGGCACGCGGGGAACAGACGGGGAGGAACCCTGAGGGTCTCAGGAGGGCCCGGGGCGAGGGCAGCCGTCGGCAAAGCCACCCTCCCAGGGGCCACCGACCCCCTCCCTGTAGGTGCCCACCAAGTGCGAGCCTGGCTGCGTCTGCCCCAAGGGGCTCTACGAGAACGCCACCGGGCAGTGCGTACCCCCCGAGGAATGTCCGTGCGAGTTTGCGGGCGTCTCCTACCCCCGGGGCGCCGAGCTCCACACGGACTGTAAGACATGGTAAGCCACACCTGCCCGGAGCCCCAGTGGCCGGGGACTGTCCCTGGGGCCCCCGCCACCCCAGCAAGGCCAGGGGCCGGCGGGAAGGCACGCGTGGCCCCCTGACGGGCCCCTCGCCCGCAGCACCTGCTCCAGGGGGAGATGGACGTGTTGGCAGAGTGCCCGCTGCTCCTCCACGTGCACGCTCTACGGGGACGGCCACGTGGTCACCTTTGACGGCCAGCGTTTCCTGTTTGACGGCAGCTGCGGGTACATCCTGACCACGGTAAGGCCCGCCCCGGCCGTGGGGGTGGGGGCCCCACCGCCCGGCAGCGGGGCTCCTCCCCAGCGCCCGTGTCCCCCCAGGACGGCTGCAGGGCCAACGACTCGCAGCCCAGCTTCACGGTCCTGACGGAGAATGTGGTGTGCGGGAAGTCAGGCGTCACCTGCTCCCGGGCCATCAAGATTTTCCTGGGGGTGAGTGGGCCTGGTGGGGGCTCCGACACCCCAGCCTCCCGAGCCCCACGTCCCTGCCTCTTGGTGCTCCCAGACCCCCATCCGCATGGCAGGCAGCCGTGTCTCCTGCGGCTGGACAGCCGTGCAGAGGGAAGGGCTCCTCCCAGAAGCCTGACCCTCAGTCCTCGGTGCAGTTCCCACCATGTTCTGGAATGTTCTGCCAACCCCAGTTTCTAGAGGGCAGGGCCCCAGCAGGCCCAGGCCCACACGCTCCCTTAACAGCAGGGGGCTGCCTGCCACAGAGAGCTTGCGCAGGGGATGCAGAGCCCCGAGACGTTAGTGGCTGCCAGGCCGGGGGACAGGCAGCCGCATGACAGCCCCACCCCACAGGGCTTGTCCGTCGTGCTGGCAGACAGGGGCTACACGGTCCGTGGGGAAGACCCCCACGTGCACCTGCGGGTGAGCACTGGCTCCCTGAACCTGGTGCTGGACGTCGCCATCGGCAGCAGGTACAACCTGACCCTCATCTGGAACAAGCGCATGACCGTGTCCATCAGGATCACACGCGGCTCCCAGGTACCGGCACCGCTGGGGGCCCAGGTCCGCCCGCGGGGCAGGGCAGGGGCGGCGCCGGGCCTGACGCCAGCCCCCCGCAGGACGCTGTGTGCGGCCTCTGCGGCAACTACAACGGAAACATGAAGGACGACTTCGAGACACGCAGCAACTACGTGGCGTCCAGTGAGCTGGAGTTTGTGAATTCGTGGAAGGACAGCCCGCTGTGCGGGGACACCAGCCTCGCGCTGGACCCCTGCAGCCTCAATGCGTTCCGCCGCAGCTGGGCAGAGCGCAAGTGCAACATCATCAACAGCCCCACCTTCGCCACCTGCCACAGCCAGGTGGGCCCGCCCTCAGGTCCTACCCCGAGCGCCCTGGCTCCCGGCGCCCCGGCTCCCGGCGCCCCCGCTCCCAGCACCGACCCGGCTCCCAGCACCTCAGGCCCCGGCACCCCGGCTCCCAGCACGGCCCCGGCTCCTGGCATCCCGGCTCCCATCACCCCAGCTCCAGGCACCTTGGCTCCCGGCACCCTGGCTCCTGGCATGGCCCCAGCTCCCGGCACAGCACTGGCCTTAGGGCCGCACTGACTGCCTGTTCCGCAGGTGTACCGCCTGCCCTACTACGAGGCCTGTGTGCGAGACGCGTGTGCCTGTGACACCACCGGCGACTGTGAGTGCCTGTGTGACGCGGTGGCCGCCTACGCCAAGGCCTGCCTGGACAAGGGCGTGTGCGTTGACTGGAGGACCCCGGACTTCTGCCGTGAGTGCCTGCCCCCATCTGCAAGGCCGCGCTCTCCAGGGCAGGCACCGGTGTGGGTTCAGGCCCCTGCCCGTGCCCAGGGCCTGACGGGCGTCCCTTGTCCCAGCCGTCTACTGTGACTTCTACAACACGCACGCTCCGGGGGACGGCGCGTACCAGCCCGACCAGGAGGCCAACTGCACATGGCACTATCGGCCGTGCCTCTGCCCCGAAGACCCACAGAGCTTCCCAGGCACCAACACTGAAGGTACAGACCGAGCAGGGATGGGGGGGGCCTGCATCCAGGCTTTGGGTGGAGGCGGGGGCTGGGGGCGGACGGAAAAGGGGAACCCAGGCCTGGGCTAAAGGGGCCTCCCCGTCACCGTCTGGATACCCCCGCCCCCCAGGCTGCTACAACTGCTCCCAGCACGAGTATTTCGACCACAGCACGGGGACCTGCGTTCCTTGCAGTAAGCTCCGAGGGCCACGCGGACCCCATACCCACCAGCCTCCAGCGGGAGCCGCCAGCCCCGCACAGACGTCCAGGCATCCCCCCTGGCAGGTCCCTCCACAGGGCTGTGCGCTGGGGTGCGGAGCCTCCCGGGAACCAGGCAACCTGGGCCAGGGCCGCAGAATCAGGAAAGGCAGCAGCCTCCCCTCTCTTCCCCAGTCGCTGGCCACAGGGCGGACCCACCCCTGCCAGCTCGCTGGGCTGTGTGGGCACACGGCCTGCTGGGGGCACAGCACCAGATCGCCCAGGTCGCTGCCTGATGGGGGGAGGGCACAGGAAAAACGATGGGGACGAAGACCAGGAGCAGGGGCCCAGGGCCCCCGTGGCGGCTCCAACCCCCGGGGGCCTCGGCGGGGCGGGGGGCAGCGCCCCTGACTGCCCCTCTCGTTGCAGAGCCGCCGCCCACCACGCCGAGGCCCACCACAGGTGATTGCACACACACTAGGTGCCAAGGTGAAGCAGGCTCACCCCCAGTCCTCCCCTGGCCCAGCGGGACGGCCCCCGGCCAGCCCAGGCTGTGTCTGTCGGGCACCTGGGTGCCCAGGGCCGTGGCCCCGGCACTGCGTCCCTGCGTCCCCAGCCAGCGGGTGTGGGACGGGGCAGGGACCGAGTCTGGGCTGCCCCGGGGCTGCTCTGCACTGAGGGAGCAGCTGGTACTGTCCCCCAGAAGTCCGAGGAGAGGGGCCACCGCCGCCCCCACCCCGGGCAGCCACGAAGAACAGCGGGGCTGACAGGGAACTCAGGTGACAGGTGGGGGGCAGGGCCCCACAGCTCCCCACAGACAGAACTTTCCACTGAGCTCATTTGTAGACACAGTGTCCCCTGTGCCTGGGACGGGTGCTCAGTTTCCATGAAAGCCTTTTTCTGACGATAAATGGTCACAGTGACCGTTCTTTGCTGCCTGATACTAGCAATAGAAAACACGTAGGACAGGCCACCTAGAGGATCCCGGGAGCCCACCCTACCCCAGCCAGAACCCCTCCGAGCCGCCCAGAAAGCACAAGGGAAAAAGACATCCATCCCATGAGCAAGGCTGGGTGGACAGAGAGGCAGCGGCCCAGTGAGCTGGGGTCCCTGAAAACTCCAGCGTGGCCCCCTGAGCCAGGGCAGCCACAGGCGTCAGGTGCGGGAAGCCACACGCCTCCCACGGGAGCCACGGGGGGGGGGGGCTCAGGTTCAGCGGGAAAGGGA
>LNAC01001990.1:0-57046 GCA_002007465.1 Ailurus styani
CGATGACCCCAGAGAAATATACACTAACCTACTCAGAAGAGACCTGGTACTGGGGAGAAAATAAAGAGGGAAAAACAAACAAACAAAAAATAAACAAAAAAATCATACAAACAAAAACAAAACAAAACCAAAATAAATAAAACAAAATTCTATACCTATATCTATATTATCTATTTCTGTTTCTACATTTATGTCTGTCTCTGACTCTATCTATCTCTATCTCTATCTATCTCTATCTCTATCTCTATCTCTATCTCTATCTCTATCTCTATCTCTGTCTCTTTCTCTATCTATTAGACTGGTGAATTGAACATACCTATATGTATACAAAAAATAAGGTTAAATACAATGAAGTTATAAAATATGATTATAACAATGAAAATTAGAAAATATTAAAAGGTGTTGATAAGATATAATATTTAGGGTGCCTGGGTGGCTCAGTGGGTTAAAGCCGCTGCCTTCGGCTCAGGTCATGATCCCCAGGGTCCTGGGATCAAGGCCCACATCGGGCTCTCTGCTCAGCGGGGAGCCTTCTTCCTCCTCTCCCTGTCTCTCTGCCTGCCTCTCTGCCTACTTGTAATCTCTCTCTCTGTGTCAAATGAATAAATAAAATCTTAAAAAAAGATATAATAGTTAAAAACGTTAAAATAGGAAAAAGGAAAAAACGTAAAAGAATAAAGTAAGAAAAAAATCAAGGAAAAAAATTCAAAGAATTTAACTTTGAACAACTAAAGAATCATGGGGAAGAAGCCATGAATTCTCTGCATTGCTTTCCCCTTGCTCAGGAGTTCCACAATTCTCAGCAATCTCGAACTTGACTTTGGCTGGATGTTTTTTTCCAGTCTTCTGGGGGAGGGGCCTGTTGCTGTGATTCTCAAGTCTCTCTGCCTTAGGCGGATTCGCACCGCCCTCCCCAGGGGCCTAAGTAATCAGCTCTGGTTCTCTCTCGGGAGCTTTTTTTGCCTGAAGGCTTTCCGTAGGGCTTTGGAGGACGGGACTGAAAATGGTGGCTCCCAGTCTCCGACCCGGTGAAGCGGAGAGCTCGGGGCCTCACTCCTCAGTGTGCCTCAGAGAAAAGCAGTCCCTCCTGTCTCCTGGTCTCTGGCTGCTCTCCGAGCTCATCCAGCCTGTGACCCAGCATCTGTCTCTCTGACGCAGCCCCGTTTAGAATCTCCGAACCCGGCAGATTCCTGCAGCCACTCCCGCACTGCTCCTCCCAGAGGATGAAGGAGGGGGTCTCTCTGGGTCTGCCGCCCGTGGGGTCCCTGCTCACAGAGCAGTGGCCCAACTGTGCTTTGGATCCCAGCCCAAGGTAACACCAAGCTGAGAGACACCTTCTCAGCTCAGCTCTGTTTCTCCTGTTGGCTTCTCTCTGATACCTGGGAGCTGGGTCATGCTCTGACACCCCTGGTCTTTTTGTGTCCCAGTAGATCCTGAGATCACACTGTCCCCACGAGGCCTTTACCCCTCACTTGGCTTCTAGGGCAGCGTCCCTCATTGGAGCCAACTTCTCTCAGTTCCAAGTCTGTGCTCCACTGCCTGCTCACTTGCTGGGAGCTGGCCCCTCCCCCTGGGGTCTATCTTCCCGTCGCTTCAAATTCACTTCTCCACATGTCCTACCCTCCAGAATGTGGTCTATTTTCTGTTCCTAGAATTGGTGCTCTTATTTTCAATCTCCCGTAGAATTTGTAGGTGTTCAGAATAGTTTGATAGCTATCTGGGTAAATTTCTGGGACCTGATGATAATCGGTCTCCTACTCCTCTGCCATCTTGCTGCAATATCCAAACGTGTTCTATGAGGCCAACATTACCCTGACTCCAAAACCAGGCAAAGACCCCATCAAAAAGGAGAATTATGGACCAATATTTCTGGTGAATGTGGATGTAGAAATACTCAACAAGATCCTACCTTATCAGATCCAACAGTACATTAAAAGGATTATCCATCAGGACCAGGTCGGATTTTTTTCTGGGATGCAAGGGTGGTTCAACATCTGTAAATCAACGTGATAGTGCATATTAAGAAAAGAAAAGACAAGAACCATATGGTTCTCTCAACCGATGCAGAAAAAGCACTTGACAAATTACAGAATTTTTCCTCATTAAAACTCTTCAGAGTGTAGGGATAGAGGGAACATACCTCAATATCATAAAAGCCATCTATGAAAAACCCACAGTGAATATCATTATTAATGGGGAGAAGCTGAGAACTTTTCCCTTAAGGTCAGGAACATGATAAGCATGACCCCCTCACCATTATTGTTCAGCATAGTACTAGAAGTCCTCGCATCAGCAATCTGACAGCAAGAAGAAATGAAAGACTTTCAAATTGGCAAAGAAGTCAAACTCTCTCTCTTTGCAGATGACATGATACTTTATGTGGAAAACACAAAAGGCTCCACCCCCAAGTTACTATAAGTCATAGAGTAATTAATCAATGTGGCAGGATAAAAACTTAATGCACAGTAATCAGTTACATTTCAGTACACTAACAGTGTAACTGTAGAAAAAGAAATTAAGGAATGGAGTCCATTTACAATAGCACCAAAAACCATAAGATACCTGAGAATAAATCTAACCAAAGTTGTAAAAGATCTATACTCTAAAAACTATAGAACACATGACAGAAATTGAGGAAGACACAAAGAGATAGAAAAACTTTTTATCCTCATGGACTGGAAGAATAAATACTGTGAAAATGTCCATGCTGCCCAGAGCAATCTATAATTTCAATGTCATCTCTATTAAAATACCATTGACATTTTTCAAGGCGCTGGAAGAAACAATCCTAAAATTTGTATGGAACCAGAAAAGAACCCCCTCGCCAGAGGAATGTTGAAAAGAAAACCAAAGCTGGGTGCATCATATTGCTTGATGTCAAGCTATATTACAAAGCTATGATCACCAAGACAGCATGGTACTGGCACAAAAACAAACACAAAGATCAATGGAACAGAATAGAGACTCCAGGAATGGACCCTCAACTCTATGGTCCGCTAATCTTTGACAACTCAGGAAAGAATATCTAATGGAAAGAGGGCAGCTCTTCAGTAATTGTTGCTGGGATAATTGGACACCCAAATGCAGATAAATGCGTTGGTGGTATAGTGGTGAGCATAGCTGCCTTCCAAATGCAGAAGAATGAAAGTGGACCATTCCCTTACACCATACATAAAGATAAACTCAAAGTGAATAAAAGACCTCAGTGTGAGATAGTAATCCATCAAAATCCTAGGGGAGAACATAGATAGTAACCTCCTCGATGTCAGCCATAAAAACTTCTTTCAAGACACATCTCAAAAGTTAAGGTAAACAAAAGCAAAAATGAACTTTTGGGATTTCATCAAGAAAAAAATCTTCTGCATAGCAAAGTAAATAGTCAATAAAAACTAGGAGATACCCCATGGAATGGGAGAAGATATTTGCAAATGACATTATAGATAAAGGGCTCATATCCAAGATCTATAAAGAACTTCTCAAACTCAACACCCAAAAAACAAGTAATCTGGTCAAGAAATGAGCAGAAGACATGCATAGACACTTCTCCAAAGAAGATATACAATTGGATAATAGACACATGAAAAAATGTTCAACAACCCTAGCCATCAGAGAAGTACAAATCAATACCACAATGATATACCACCAACACCGGTTAGAATGGCTAAAATTAATAAGACAGGAAATAACAAATATTGGCAATGATGTGTAGAAAAAGGAACCCTCTTTCATTGTTGGTGAGAATGCACCCTGGCACAGCCACTTTGGAAAACAGTATGGAGGTTCCTCAAGTCATTTAAAATAGAGCTACCCTTTGGCCCATCAATTGCACTACTAGGTATTAACCCCAAAGATACAGATATAGGGAAAAGAAGGGGCACATGCACCCCAAGATTTATAGGAGCAATGTCCACCATAACTGAATGGTGGAAAGAGCTTAGATTTCCTTCAACTCATGAGTGGATAAGGAAGATGTGGTACATATACACAATGGAATATTAATCAGCCTTTAGAAAAGATGAATACCCACCATTTGTATTCACTTGGATGGAACTGGAGGAGATTATGTGTTAGTGAAATAAGTTAACAAGAGAAAAACAATTATCATATGGTTTCACTCATGTGTGGAACATAAGGAATAGCTCAGAGGACCTCAGGGGAAGTGATGGAAAACTCAATGGGAAGAGATCAGTAAGGGAGACAAATTACAAGAGATTCTGGACTTCAGAGAGAAACTGAAGGTTACAGAAGGGAAGGGATGGGGTGATGTGGTATCCAGGTGTGGGTATTAAGAAAAGCATGTGTTATGTTGAGTACTGGGTTTTATACACAGGTAACGAATCATTGAACACTACATCAAAACTAATGATGTATGCCCACCCCACCCCAGTGCTTTTCCAAACCAGGTTCCTTCACAGCTGGCTCAGCGGGGCAGTGCCTTGGCAGCCCTGGCACCCTGCTACTGGGCAGGAATAGAAGATGAACAAATCCATAATATTTCCAACATATGTGCACTGCCTCGATGTTGGACTAATTAGGAAGCTATTAGATTTTATTGATCCTCAGGAAGGATGGAAGAATTTAGCAGTAGCTATTAAAAACCATCTGTTGATAATGGATACAATCAGTTTCACTCAAGATGATGTTCCCAAAACGGTTAATACACTACCTTCCAATGAAGCTGTAAGAGTTCAGCAGAAACAGGTATCTCTCTATGGCAAAGACAGGAGATTTGTTACTTGTGCAGAATCTTGAACAAATCATATGCCACCTGACTCCTCAAGTCCAGAAAACCTAAGTTTAGAAAGTAGTGATACACATTTTTCACAGTTTTTCATTTTATGAGTTGAAGAATGTCAAAATAACTGACGAGAAACCCATTTCTCTCAGCAGCAACAATATGGGGAGGGAGGATCTGGAGTTGTGTATAAAGGCTACATGAACAACAAAACTGAAGAAACTTGCAGCGATGGTTGACATTAATACTGAAGAACTGAAGTGCAGTTTGCTCAAGAAATAAAACTTATGGCAAAGTGTCAACATGAGAACATAGTAGAACTGCTTGGTTTCTTAAATGATGAAGGTGACCTCTGCTTAGTGTATGTTTATGTGCCCGATGGCTCATTGCTAGACAGGCTGTCTTGCTTGGATAATACTCCACTACTTCCTTGGCATATGAGATGCAAGATTGCTCAAGACACAGCTAATGACATCAGTTTTTTACATGAAAACCATCATATTCATAGAGACATTAAAAGAGCAAATATCTTACTATATGAAGACTTTACAGAAAAAAATATCTGACTTTGGGCTTGCACACCCTTCTGAGAAGTTTGCTCAGACAGTCATGACTAGCAGAATTGTGGGAACAATAGCTTATATGTTACCTGAGGCTTTATGAGGAAAAATAACACTCAAATTTGACATCTATAGCCTTGGTATGGTTTTATTAGAAATAATAACTGTACTTCCAGCTGCAGATGAACACCGTGAACCTCAGCTATTGCAAGATATTAAAGAAGAAATTGAAGATGAAGAAGAGACAATTGAAGACTATGTTGAAATGAAGATGAATGACACTGATCCCACTTCCACTGAAACTATGTATTCTCTTACTAGTCAATGCTTGCATGAAAAGAAAAATAAGAGACCAGACATTAAGAAGGTTCGACAGCTGCTGCAAGACATGACAGCTTCTTAAATCTTTACTGGAATAGACTCTTAATTTTTTTGTATACATCTATCTAAATAATTTTAAACTAATTTTGTTTTGTAACCATTATTTTTTTACCTTTAACAAAGCAGCATGGAGCAGTTCAGTGGCTACTGAAGCTCTCATAGAACCCCCACAAATATAGAAAGAACAAAAGTAGAGCCACAATATCAACCCTAAGCCCTAACTTGTTAGTGTCACCCACAGTTCTTGATTAATCCCTCAGACCTCTCCTTGGAACCTCACCGAACATGGTTTGAAAACTATTGAGTTAACAACAAAGAGGACTGGACCATAGGATGAAAAGACCCTAGCCAAAGCCCAATTCTACTACTAATTTACTGTAGAGTGTTGGACAATCCCTTCACAGCTTTGAACCTTGTCCCCCCCCACTGATATCATTATATTAATATCCGCTGTGCTTCTCTGACAGATATTGATGAAAATCAAATGAGGCAGCATATGTACATGCACCTTGTGACATGTAAAGTTTATTTACAATCCAACCATAATCATTTATTTATAGGAAAAAAAACCTAATGTCCTACATGTTGGCTAACTGAACATAATAATAATAAAAAAGAAATAAAAGGCACCCAAATGGGGAAGGAAGAATTAAAACATTCCCTATGCATAGATGACATGATAATATATACAGAAAACCCTAAAGACTCCACCAAAAGCTACCAGAATGAAAAAAATGAATTCAGTAAGTTCATGGGCTACAAAATCAATATACAGAAATCCATTGCATCTCTAAACGCTAATAACGAAGTAGCAGAAACAGAAATTAAGAAAATAGTCCCACTTACTTTACACCAGAAATAATTAAACACTTAGGAATAAAACTAAGTAGGTGAAAGGACTGTACTCTGAAAACTATAAAATACTGATGAAACAAATTAAAAATTCACAAATAAGTGGAAAGATAATTTATATTCATAGATTGGGAGAATGAATATTGTAAAAATATCCATGCTACCCAAAGCAATCTGGAGATTTAATGCACTCTGTATCAAAATTCCAACAGTCTTTTTGGCAAAACTAGAACAAATTATCCTAAATTTGTATGGAAATGTAAAAGAACCTGAAAAACCAAAACAACCTTTAAAAAGAAGAATAAAACTGGAGGAAATGCAATTCCATACTGTAAGCTATGGAATGGGTAAACTTACTTGAAAATGACGTATCTGATAAGGGGTTAGTATTCAAAATGTATAAGAACTAATGGAACTCAACATCCCAAAAACAAATAATCCAGTTAAGTAATGGTCAGAAGACATGAACAGATATTTCTCCGAAGAAGGCATCCAGACGGCTAACAAACACTTGAAAGATGCTCAACATCATTCAACATCAGGGAAATACAAATCACTACTGTGATGAAATACCACCTCATATTTATTAGAATGACTAAAATCAAAAGCACAAAAATCAAAAGATTTTGGTGAAGATGTGGGAAAAAATGAAACCTCTTGCCCTGTTGGTGAGAATGCAAATTGGTGCAGCCACTATGGAAGTTGGTATGGAGACGCCTCAAAAATCTCAAAATAGGGAGGGGAAAGATGGCAGAGAAGTAGGAGACCCCGTTTCAACTGGTCCCCGAAATTGACCTAAATATCTACCAAAGGAGGAGGGGCAAGATGGCGGAGAAGTGGGAGTCCCTGTTTCAAAGGGTCCCATGAAGTGAGCTAAATATCTATAAGAACACTCTGAGCACCCATGAAATCAGCCTGAGAAGTAAGATTATACAGTTCTACATCTCTATGGGAGCAGAAGATCATCACCAGAGGGGTAAAGCAATGTGGGAACGCTCGGACTGATATCAGAGGATAAACAGAATGGGGCGGGAGACACCAGAAACAACACACTGAAAAGTAACACCCCAATAAGGAAGTGTCCTGTGCTTGGGGACCAGCATTAACTTGGAGTCTGTTTAAAAGCACTCAAAAGGAGTCAAAGGTTTTAAGGGGCAACTGGTGGAATCAGGCAGCCATGGGCACTGTCCTAAGCCCATGGTCCCAGGACAGTCGCAGCCAGCGATGACCCATGCCTGAGAGAGCCCAGCGAGGGCCCCAGTCCATGGTCCATAGACCTGTGACTCTCCGCTCCCTGGGGTAAGCGCACCCCCGCCTGTGCTTGAGAGATATTGTTGTGGGCACCCGCCAGCGGTCTCTGAATCCACAGCCATCCGAGACATGCACCACTGCCCAGTCATGGGTGTGGACCCCAGACAGCAGTCCCAACAGCCGCCAGGATCAGGCTTCTGGGAACCAATATCACTTGCGGTCTTGGTGGCACAGGGGTGCAGAGACAAGCAGGGGCCTCCGGGGACCACTGATATGGTGGCTGGGAGTGTGCACCGCCTGTGGGAGTTTGTGGTGTTCAGCGGAGCTTAGAGAGGGGAGTCTGTGTGTTCTGAACCAGCCGGTGGGAGCACACTGAGGTTTCTCTCTGAGGCAAAGGACTTGGGGCAGAGGTTTTATTTTCTCCATCCACTAGCCCTCTGAAAAGCCTCAAAAAGCCAGCCAAGTACAAAAACCTCCAGAGAACCAAAACCTGAAAAAACAGGTACCTCAGATCCCAGCCTCTTGAAAGGGGGCAGGGAGATTCAGCCCAAGCAAGACTGACTGAAAAAACAACCCAGCAGGACCCTCCCCCAGAAGACAAGCCAAAAGAACAAGAGGACAATAACCACAGGGTCTCCATAAAACTGTAAAGCCTCAAAATCAGGGGAAAACAATATATTAAGCTCCCAGTATTGCCCCAAAACCTGTATATTTCATAGATACAACTTTTTTTTGTTCTCGTAATTCTTCTTCCTTTAATTTTTTAACCAACTTACCATTGCAACTAGATATTTAATACAACATAGTTTTTTAAAGATTTTTATTTATTTGACACAGAGAGAGAAAGCACGAGTAGGCAGAGAGGCAGGCAAAGAGAGAGGAGGAAGCAGGCTCCCTGCTGAGCAGAGAGCCCAATGCGAGGCTCAATCCCAGGACCCTGAGATCATGACCTGAGCCAAAGGCAGAAGCTTTAACCCACTGAGCCACCCAGGCACCCCAAATACAGCATAGTTTATAATAAATTTTTAACTTGAACATTTTTATGCATATACCCAGTTTTCTTTTTCTTGTTTTTAATATATATATAGATATAGGCTTCAAGGAAATCCTTTTAACCTATTCAATAATACCCCTATATATAAGCTAGTTTTAATTTCCCTGTATCTCTGGAAAGTTGAGCCCTTTAACAAAGATAACAAGATACACCCAGGAAGTACTAAAAAAAACCTTCCTCGCCAAAATCAAGGGTTTATAACCACCTTCCCATCTTCTTTTTCTGTCACTGTATTTGTATATTTGTTTTTGTGTCTGTACCATATAAATCTTATTCTTGGGGTTCACTTTGGCAGGGTATTTCTTCCTTTCTCTTTCTTGTCTCTTATATTTGTTAGTCTTTTTGTTTGCTCGTTTTTGGTTTATGTACCTTATAAATCTTACTATTGAGACTCATTTTGGCTGTTTTTTTTTTCTTTTTTTTCTGCTTTTTCTCTTTCTTTTTTTTTCTTTTCTCTTTCTTTTCAGTGGTGACTTCCAATTGCTCTGAAACTTTCCAAGGGGCATCTTGAATGGATCATGATTAGTATACTCAGCTATTCATCCTTAACCACCTCTCACCAAAATGACTAGGAGGAGGAACACCCAGCAGAGGAAAAATTCAGAGACTGTGACCTCTGCCACAGAACTATTGGATATGGACATAAACAATATTTCAGAAATGGAATTCAGGGTAAAAATTGTTCAGGACTGAGTAGAGAAGGATAGACTGGTGAAGAGCATTAGTGGCAACATAGAACCTCTAAGGGTGGAAGTGAGAGCTGATATGGCGGAAGCCAAAAATACTATCAAGGAGATCCAATCTAATCTAAATACTCTAACAGCTAAGATAACTGAGGCAGAAGATCAAATTAGTGATCTAGAAGACAGGCTAATAGAAAAGCAGGCTCAGGAGAAGGCATGGAACAAACAACTTAGAAACCATGAAAACAGAATTAGGGAAATAAGTGACACCATGAAACCTTCTAATGTCAGAATTATTGGGATCCCTGAGGGGGTGGAGAAAGAGAGAAGATTCAAAGAGGTGTTTGACCAAATACTGGATGAAAATTTCCCTAATCTGGGGAATAGAACAAGTGTTCGTGTCCTAGAGGCAGAGAGGACACCCCCCAAGATCGATGAGTCTATAAAGACCTTCAGACACTTAATTATGAGATTCATGAGCCATAAACTCAGACAGGAGGTCTTAAGGGCAGCTAGGGAGAAGAGATTCCTTACATAGAGAGGAAGGACCATCAGAATAACGTTGGATCTGTCCACAGAAACCTGGCAAGCCAGAAAGGACTGGAAAGACATATTCAGTGCACGTAATGAGAAGAACATGCAGCCAAGCATACTTTATCAAGTAAGGCTGACTTTCAGAATGGTTGGAGAGAGAAAGACCTTCCAAGACTGGCAAGGTCTAAAGGATTATGTGACAACCAATCTGGCACTACAAGAAATATTAAGGTGGGTTCTATAAAAGAACAAAGAATCCAAGAGTGACATAGAACAGAAAGTTAGAGAGACAATGCATAGAAACAGGAATTTCACAGGCTATATGATGTCAATAAAAACTTACCTTTCAATAATCACTCTCAACGTGAATGGCCTAAATGCTCCCATAGAAAGGCATAGGGTTGCAGACTGGATGAAACAACAGGGGCTGTTCATATGCTGTCTACAAGAGACACATTTTGAGCCTAAAGGTATATCCAGACTGAAAGTGAAGGGATGGAGAATCATCTTTCATGCCAATGGGCCTCAAAAGAAAGTTGGGGTAGTGATTCTCATATCAGATAAATTAGATTTAACCTAAAGACTGTAGTCAGAGATACAGAAGGACACTACATCATTCTTAAAGAGTTTATCCAACAAGAAGATCTAACAATTGTAAATATTTATGCCCCAATATGGGAACGGCCAACCACATAAGTCAACTGTTAAACAAAATAAAGTGTCATGTTGATATGAATACATTAATTGTAGGAGATCTTTTTTTTTAAAGATTTTATTTATTTTATTTGACACAGAGAGAGAGACTACAAATAGGCAGAGAGAGAGGAGGAAGCAGGCTCCCTGCTGAGCAGAGAGCCCGATGCGGGCCTCGATCCCAGGACGCTGAGATCATGACCTGAGCCAAAAGCAGAGGCTTTAACCCACTGAGCCACCCAGGCGCCCAATTGTAGGAGATCTTAACCACACCACTCTCAGCAATAGACAGATTATCTAAACAGACAATCAACAAAGAAACAAGAGCTTTGAATGATACATTGTATCAGGTGGACCTCATAGATATATACAGAACATTCCACCCTAAAAAACCAGAATACTCGTTCCTCTCAAGCGCACATGGAACATTTTCCAGAATAGATCACATATTAAGTAACAAATCAGGGTTCAAGCAATACCAAAGGATTGAGATTATCCCCTGCATATTCTCAGCCCACAGTGCTTTGAAAGTGGAACTCAACCACAAGAAAAAGTTTGGAAGGAATTCAAACACTTGGAAGCTAAAGACCATCCTTCTCAAGAATGTTTCAATCAACCAGGAAATCAAAGAAGAACTTAATTCTTCTTTGGAAAGAATTCAGGGGAACCAATGAGAATGAAGACACATCGGTCTGAAGCCTATGGGATTTGGCAAAGTCAGTCCTAAGGTGGAAATGCATACCCATCCAAGCCTCACTTAAAAAGAAACACCTGAAAAGTGTAAAACATGATTCACAGACCTGTACCCTGGGGCAAATAATAATAATAATAATAAAATAAAAATAAAATCTTATTTACAAAAAAAACCCCTGAAAAATCCCAAATACACCAGCTCTCCTTACACCTTAAAGAACTGGAAAATCAACACCAAATTAGGCCAACTCCACACACAAGAAGGGAAATAATTAAGATTAGAGCAGAGATCAGTGAGTTAGAAACCAGAGATATAGTAGAACACGTCAATGAAAGTAGAAGCTCGTTCTTTGAAACAATTAATAAGACCCATATCCCACTGGCCAAACTAATCAAATAGAAAAGGGAAAGGACACAAATTAATAAAATTATGAATGAAAGGGGATAGATAATGTCTAACACCAAGGAAATAGAAACAATCATCAGAAATTTTTATCAGCAGCTATATGCCA
The DNA here is from genome assembly GCA_002007465.1 of Ailurus styani. NCBI lineage: Eukaryota > Metazoa > Chordata > Mammalia > Carnivora > Ailuridae > Ailurus > Ailurus styani. The sequence goes on from LNAC01001990.1 coordinate 11,949, forward strand.
ATAAGTTAAGCAACCTAGAAGAAGTGGATGCATTCATGGAAACCTATAAACTTCCAAGACTGAAACAGGAATAAATTCACAACCAGAATAGACCAATATCTAGTAATGAGACCTGTGGAGAGTTATGACATTATTCTGATAGTTCCCTCTCTTTACATAAGGAATCTCTTCCCCCTACTTCACCTTAAGACATCTTTGATTTTATGATTTGTGAATTTCACAATTATGTGCCTGGAGGTCTTTCTACCCTCGTTGATCTTGGGGGACATCCTCTTTGCCTCTAGGACGTGAACACTTTTTCTATTCCCCATATTAGGGAAATTTTCATCCAGGAATATTTCAACTATATCTTCTAGTCTTCTTTCTCTCTCTACCCCCTCAGGGATTCTAATAATTCTGACATTGGAATGTTTCATGGCGTCACGGATTTCCTTAGATCTCTTTTCATGGCTTCTAAGCTTTTTGTTCCAGACCTCTTCCTGATCCTTCTTTTCTATCAGTGTGTCTTCTAGATCGCTAATTTGATCTTCTGCCTCAGTTACTCTAGTTGTTAGAGTATTTAGATTAGATTGGATCTCATTGATAGCTTTTTAAAATTCTGCCAGATCGGCTCTCATTTCCACCTTTAGAGATTCTATGTTGCCACTAATGGTCTTCTCCAACCTAGCCATTGCCTGAATAGTTGTTACCCTGAATTCCATTTCTGACATATTGTTTATGTCCATATCCAATAGCTCTGTGACAGAGGTAACAGTCTCTGAATTTTTCCTCTGCTGGGTGTTCCTCCTCCTAGTCATTCTGGTGAGAGGTGGTTACAGTGATGTAGAGTTGGAATATATCTACCACAATCCAGGCAAGGCGCAGCTTGGAAAGTTTTGGAGTAATTGGAAGTCACCACCAAAAAGAAGGGAAAAAGAAAAAAGAGAGATAAAAAGAGGGAAAAAGAAGGAAAACCCAGCCAAAATTATCCCCAAAGGTAATATTTATAAGGTTCAAAATCAAAAATGAACAACAACAACAAAAGACTAACAAAAGTAAAAGAAAGAAAAATAAGAAAACCTCAGCCAAGATGAAACCCAAGAATAAGATTTATATCATACAAAAACAAAAACAAATACACAGAAACACTGACAGAAGAATTAGATGGGAAGCTGATTATAAACCCTGGATGTGGGTGAGGAAGATTATTTCAATTCTTCCTGGATGTATGTTGTTATCTTTGTTAAAGGACTCAACTTTCTGGAGATAAAGGGAAATTAAAACTGGTTTATTGGGGTGCCTGGGTGGCTCAGTGGGTTAAAACCTCTGCCTTCAGCTCTGGTCATGATTTCATTGTCCTGGAATCCAGCCCCACATCAGGCTTTCTGCTCAGCAGGGAGCCTGCTTCCACCTCTCTCTATCTGCCTCTCTGCTTACTTGTGATCTGATCTCTCTCTCTTTGTGTCAAATAAATAAATAAAATCTTTTGAAAAAACTGATTTATATAGTAGTACTGAATAGGGAAAAAGGGCTACCTTGAAGCTGATATCTATATATCTTTTAAAAAAAAAGAAGAAACACAGGTCTATGTATGAAAGAAGTTCAAAAGCTATTATGGAATGTGTTGTATTAAACATCTAGTTGTAATGGTAAGTAGGTTAAAAAAATAAAAGAACAAGAATTGCAAGAATGGATTTTAAAAAGAAAAAGAAAGTATAAGAAATGTTGTATCTATCAAATATACAGGTTTTTGAGCAATACCAGGAGCTTCATACAATGTTTTCCCTTGATGTTGGGGTTTTACAATTCTATGGGTACCCTGCGGTTGTTGTCCTCTTGTTCCTTTGACTTGTCTTCTGGGGGAGGGGCCTCTCTCATTGTTTTTCAGTCAATCTTGTTTGGTCTGAGTAGCACTGCCCCTATTAAGGGTCTGGGCTCTGTGGAAACTGGTTTTTCAGGTTTTTGCTCTCTGGAGGTTTTTCTTCTTTGGCTGCTTTTTGTGGCTTTTTGGAGGGTTAGTGCAAAGTAAACTGTCTGCACCCAGACCTCTGACTCAGAGAGAACCTTCAGTCTGCTCCTCTCTGGCTGGTCCAGAACAGACTCCCCCTCTGCAAACTCCACTGAACACCACAACCTTCCACAGGCGGTGAACACCTCCAGCCACTGTCTCAGTGGTCACCCAAGGCCCGTCTGTCTCTACACCCCCATGCCACTAAATCCGCCAGCGATGTTGGTCTGGGTGAGCCTGATCCCGGTGGCTGCTGTTGCCAGGACGGCTGTCTGTAGCCACGCCCACTCTGGATACGCTCAGCTCTGGCAGTGGCGCACATCATGGGAGGCTGTGGGTCCAGGGTACCCTGGCTGGAGCCCGTGCCTGACTCTCTTAGGCCAGCCCGGGTGCATTCAGGCTGGTAGTGGTGCAGGTTGTGGAAGGCCGTGGGTCCAGAGACTGCCGGCTGGCGCCCACAGGGCCTCTCTCAGGTATGGGCGGGGGTGCACCCAGCCCCAGAGGTGGTCCAAGCAGCGGAAAGCCACAGGCTCAGGGCAGACGACTGGAGTCCCCACCTGGCTCTCTCAGGCACGGGTGGGCACCAGCTGTGACCTCCCTGGTCCTGTGGGCTTAGGTCTGTGTCTGTGGGCACCCAATTCCACCAATTTCCCCTTAAGACCTTTTGTTCATTTTGAGTGCTTTTAACCAGATTTCAAGTTAATGCTGGTCCCCAAGCACAGGGCACTTTTGTATTGGTGTATTCCTTTCCAAAGTGTCACTTCTGATGGCTCTCTTCCCCTTCTGTTTATCCTCTGATATCAGTCCAAGCGCTCCTGCTTCACTGTACTTCTCCACTGATGATCTTCTGTCCCCATAGAGATCTAGAAGTGTATAAATTTACATTTCAGGCTAATTTCATAGGTGTTCAGAGTGTTCTGGTAGATATTTATTTTTTTACTTTTTATTTTTTAAAAAAATTATATATTTTTTTTATTTTATTTTTTCAGTGATCCAAGATTCATTGTTTATTAATCATACCCAGTGCTCCATGCAATACATGTCCTCCTTAATACCCACCACCAGGCTCACCCATCACCCCGCCCCCTCTCTTCTCCCCCCTCCCCTCCATAACCCTTGGTTTGTTTCTCAGAGTCCACAGTCTCTCATGGTTCATCTCCCCCTTTCGATTTACCACAATTCATGTTTCCTTCCATTCTCCTAGAGTCTTCCATTTTATTCCTTATGTTCCAAAAGTAAGTGAAACCATATGATAATGACTTTCTCTGCTTGACTTATTTCACTCAGCATAATCTCCTACAGACTCATCCATGTTGATACAAAAGTTGGGGATTCATCCTTTCTCAAGGCTGTGTAACATTCCATTCCATATATGGACCACATCTTCTTTATCCATTCCTCTGTTGAAGGGCATCTTGGTCTTTCCACAGTTTGGTGATTGTGGACATTGCTGCTATGAACACTGGGATACAGATGGCCCTTTTTTTGCTACATCTGTATCTTTGGGGTTAATACCCAGTAGTGCAATTGCTGGGTCATAGGGTAGCTCTATTTTTAATACTTTGAGGAATCTCCACACTGTTTTCCAAAGTGGTTGCACCAACTTGCATTCCCACCAACAATGAAAGAGGGTTCCCCTTTCTCCACATCCTCTCCAAAACTTGTTGTTTCCTGTCCTGTTGATTTTGACCATTCTAACTGGTATAAGGTGTATCTCAATGTGGTTTTGATTGGAGTTTCCCTGATGGCTAGTGATGATGAAAATTTTTTCATGTGTCCGTTAGCCATTTCTATGTCTTCTTTGGAAATGTGTCTGTTCATGTCTTCTGCTCATTTTTTGACATGATTATCTATTTTTGGGGGCATTGTGCTTTAGAAGTTCTTTATAGATCTTGGATATCAGCCCTTTGCCTGTAGTGTCATTTGAGAATATCTTCTCCCATTCCGTGGGTTGCCTTTTTGTTTTGTTGACTGCTTCCTTTGCTGTGCAGAAGCTTTTTATCTTGATGAAGTCCCAAAAGTTCATTTTTGGTTTTGTTTCCTTTGCCTTTGGAGACTTGTCTTGAAAAAAAAGCTGGGGGCATCACGTTGCCTGATTTCAAGCTTTACTACAAAGCTATGATCACCAAGACAGCATGGTACTGGCACAAAAACAGACACATAAACCAATGGAACAAAGTGGAGAGTCCAGACATGGACCCTGAAACTCTATGGTGAAATAATCTTCGACAAAACAGGAAAAAATATCCAGTGGAAAAAGACAGTCTCTTCAATAAATGGTGGTGGGAAAATTGGACAGCTATGTTTAGAAGAGTGAAACTTGACCATTCTCTCACACCATACACAAAGATAAACTCGAAATGGATGAAAGACCTCAACGTGAGGCAGGAATCTATCAAAGGCCTAGAGGAGAACACAGGCAGTAACTTCTTCAACATCACCCACAGCAACTTCTTTCAAGACACGTCTCCAAAGGCAAAGGAAACAAAAGTGAAAATGAACTTTTGGGAATTCATCAAGGTAAAAATCTTCTGCACAACCAAGGAAACAGTCAACAAAAGAAAGAGGCAATGCACAGAATGACAGAAGATATTCTTAAGGGCTGATATCCAAGATCTATAAAGAACTTCTAAAGCTCAGTGCCCCCAAAACAGATAATCATGTCAAAATATGGACAGAAGACATAAACAGGCTCTTCTCCAAAGAAGACATACACATTAACTGTTGTTTAAATGTTTAGTCAAATTTACCTGTGAAGCCAAGTGACTCTGGACTTCTGTTTGGTGGGAGTTTTTTTTTTTTATTTCTCTTTCAATTTTCTTGTGGCTTATCAGTATCGTCAAGTGTCCTAGTTCTTCCTGTTTCAGTTTTTGTAGTCTTATGTTACCAGGATTTTATCCATTTTGTCTAGTGTGTCCAATTTGTTGTTCTGATTTTCATACCTTTTTCATATCTTTTCATAAACTTCTAACTGTTTATATTTCTGTTGTGTTAGCTGTTATTTCTCTCCTTTCATTTGCAAATTTAATGTTTGGGTCCATTCTCTTTTCTTTTGATAAGTCTGGCTAGATACTTATCAATTTTATTAATTTTTCAAAGAACCACCTTCTGATTTATTTGATAAGTTGTATATTTTTTAGTACCTATATCATTTATTTCTCATCTAATTTTTATTATCTCATGCTTAGTCCTGGCTTTAGGGTTCATTTGTTCTTTTTCAAGGTCTTTTAGGTATAATGTTAGATTGTTCATTTGAGATTTTTCTTGCTTCTTAAAGTAGACCTATATTACTGTATACTTCTCCCTTAGGACCAATGTTGTTGTTGTATTCCAAAGGTTTTGGATAGTTGTGTTCTCATTTTCATTTGTTCTCATTTTTTAAAATTTTATTACAGGATCATTTTTAAAATCAATCTGTACTTTTGTCATTTTAAAATAAATTTAATCAATTATACATTCATTTTGTAGGAAAATTTAAACTATTTACATTTTAGGCAAACGGTAGTAAGACATTATTATGGCTATTTTTAAATTATTTTCTGTTTTTCTCGCATCTGCTTAGTTTTTTGTGCTCTTGCTGTCTTCTTTTGTTATTTGATGACATCTTTTGAAATGATTCAGCTGGTATTTTAGCCTTTGTGAAATTGACTACAGCATTTTCTTTGTAAGTAGGTTGGGACTTGCATATAATATACTGTACTTGTCCTTTGTTGATTATAACTTAAATTCATTCACATAAAATATTGCACAAATAAGAGAGGAGGAAGATGGTGGTAGAGTAAGGACCCTAGTTTTTCTGGTCCCTGGAATTCAGCGATAACTATTAAATCATTTTGAACACCTGAAAACTCAACCCCCCACTCACAGCAATGGACAGATCATCTAAGCAGAAGATCAACAAGGAAACAGGGCTTTGAATGACACACTGGACCAAATGAACTTCACAGATATATACAGAGTATTCCATCCTAAAGCAACAGAACACACATTCTTCTCGACTGCACATGGAACATTCTCCAGAATAGATCACATACTGTGTCACAAATCAGGTCTCAGCTGGTACCAAAAAACTGGAATTATTTCCAGCATATTTTCAGGTCACAGTACTTTAAAACTTGAACTCCATCACAACAGGAAGGAAAACAAATGCATCGAAGGTAAAGAGTATCATATTAAAAAGTGAATCACTCAATTAGGAAATTAAAGAAGAATTTAAAAAATCACGGAAGAATATTAAAAAGAAAACACAACTGTTCAATACCTTTGGGATGCAGTGAAGTCGGTCCTAAGAGGGAAGTACATAGCAATACAAGCTTTTTCTAAGCAACAAGAAAAGTCTCAAATATGCAACCTAAACTTACACCTAAAGGAACTGGAGAAGGAACAGCAAATAAAGCCTAAATCTAGCAAGAGAAGAGAATTAATAGGATAAGAGCAGAAATCAATGAAATAGAAATGAGAAGAGTAGAACAGATCAAGAAAACTCGAAGCTGGTTCTTAGAAAGAATTAGTAAGATTGATAAATCCCTAGCCAAAAACAAAAGATAAAGAACTCAAATTAATAAAATCATGAATGAAAGAGAAGAGATCACAATCTACACTGAAGAAATGCAAACAATTATAAGAACATTTATGAGCAACTATATTCCAAAAAATTAGGCAATCCGGAAGAAATGGATTCATTTTTAGAAACATATAAACCACCAAAAATGAAAGAAGAAATAGAAAACCTGAACAGACACATAACCAGCAAGGAAAGTAATCAAAAATCTCCCAACAAACACCAGGGATGGATGGCTTCCTAGGGGAATTTTACCAAACATTAAAAGAGGAATTATTACCTATTCTTCTGAAATTGTTTCAAAATTTTTATGAGGCCAGCATTACATTGATCCCAAAACCAGGCAAAGACCCCACCAAAAAGGGGGAATTACAGAGCAATTTCCTCGATGAACATGGATGCAAAAATAGTCAAAAAGATCCTAGCCAATATGATCCAACATTATATCGAAAGATTATTCACCATGACAAAGTGGGATATATTCCCTGAGCTGCAAGGATGGTCCAACATCTGCAAATCAATCAATGTCAAATTAATATAGTGTATTAATAAAAGTAATAAATCCTCTCAATAAATTCAGAAAAACCTTTTGACACAGTACAGCATCCTTTTTTTCATTAAAACTCTCCACAGTGTAGGGATAGAGGGAGCATACCTCAATATCATAAAAACCATGTATACAAAGCCCAAAGTGTATATTGTTCTCAATGGGGAAAAGCAAAGAGTTTTCCCCTAAAGTCAGGAACATGATAAGGGTGTCCACTCTTACCATTGTTGTTCAACGTAGTACCAGAAGTCCTAGCCTTAGAAATCAGACAACAAAAAGACATAAAATTCATCCAAATTGGCAAAGGTAAAATAAAAGTCTCACTCTTAGCAAATGACATGATACTCTATGTGGAAAACTGAAAAAACTTCAGCAAAAAAAAAATTGGACTGATACAGGAATTCAGCAATGTAGCAAGATATAAAATCAACGCACAGTAATCAGTTGCATTTCTATAAACTAGAAATGAGACAGAAGAATGAGAAATTTAGGAATCGATCCCATTTACACCAAACCCCATAAGATACCTAGAAATAAACCTAATGAAAGAGGTAAAGAATATATACTTAGAAAACTATAGAAAACTCATTAAATAAATTGAGAAAGACACAAAGAAATGGAAAAATCTTCCCTGCTCATGGATTGGAAGAAAAAAATATTGTTAAAATGTCTATGCTCCACAGAGCAATCTATACATTCAAAGCAATCCCTATCAAAATACCATCTACATTTTTTACAGAGCTGGAAGAAATAATCCTAAAATTTGTATGGAACCAGAAAAGACCCCAAATAACCAGAAAAATATTGAAAAAGAAAACCCAATGGGCGCCTGGGTGGCTCAGTGGGTTAAAGCCTCTGCTTTCAGCTCAGGTCATGATCTCAGGGTCCTGGGATCGAGGCCCGCATCGGGCTCTCTGCTCAGCAGGGAGCCTGCTTCCCCTTCTCTCTCTGCCTGCCTCTCTGCCTCCTTGTGATCTCTCTCCCTCTGTGAAATAAATAAATAAAATCTTTAAAAAAAAAAAAAAAAAAAGAAAACCCAAGCTGTTGTCATCATAATCCCAGACTATAAGCTATATTTCAAAGCTGTAATCCCTAAGACAGTATGGGAAAATTGGACAGCCTCATGCAGAAGAATGAAACTGGTTCATTTTTGTACACTATACACAAAAATAAGCTCAAACTGGGTGAAAGACCTAAATGTGAGACAGGAATCCATCAAAATCCTGGAAGAGGACACAGATACCAACCTCTTTGACCTCAGCCACAGCAACTTCTTTCAAGACACGTCTCCAAAGGTAAGGGAAACAGGCAAAAATGAGCTATTGGGACTTAATCAAGATAAAAATCTTCTGCAAGGAAAGGAAACAGTTGACAAACCAAAAGACAAGTACAGAATGGGAGAATATACTTGCAAATGTTTTACCAAGTAAATGGCTAGTATCAAGATATATATATATATATATATATANAATATCCTCAACTTTTTCTTTTTCATTTTGTAAACTCCAAGTCTGTGTTCATTAGGTATAGTTGTATTCTTCCTTTGAGTTCCTTGCAACCAACATTTTGCTTCATCTCTATATGATTTTGACTACTCTATGTACCTTAATTATATGAAATCGTATATATTTGTACTTGTCTTTTATGACTGGCTTATTTCACTGAGCATAATATCCTCAAGTTTCATAAATATTTTGGCTAATTGCAGCATTTCCTTCCTTCCTTTTTAAGCCTGAAAAATTCTCCATCGTGTATATATACCACATTTGCTTATCCATATTGGTCAACTGTATGTCTGTGAAACTCCTTTGTACCTAGTACGAATCCATTAATTTACTCACAGCTCAAATATAACTGCATATCTTTTAGCTTTGCAAGGAATTCTCAATGGATTGATACACCTGAAAATGATAAATAACCACTGCAATAGGCTGGTGTTTGGGGCACGGACAGAAACCAGTTTATATGGGCATTCCCTCTAGGATGTGCAAAGATTAGAGAATGTGATGTTAAAACCAGTAAGTACCAACTTACAGTCTGTTGTTTCTGATAATAATCATCAAAAGCTGAGGCACATTCTTCATTTGAATGCATATGTGATATGGGTCTAAAATATCTCTAAGCTGCAATTAGTTCTCTTGTGAGTTTTGGCCTCTGTAGAATGTTAGAGACACTGTTATGTGGCTGGTGTGTTTATTCAGGAAGATGGTCTTATGGAGGGGATTTCTTGTCTCATTATAGTACCTGATATCTATATACATTACTACTTGTATGTAGGATAAAGAGAAGCCAATTATCCCTTTGTCTGAAATATAAATTGGTCATTGGCAGTTTCCTCACTCAGTGCTTTTGGACCTAGTACACAAACCTGATATAATCTTACGAGGAGAGGGGAGTGAGGAGAAAACACAGAGTACAGTATGTGGGAAACATTGCCCAAGAAACAGCTCCATGTCACTTTTTTCGGTTGGGCTATGAACAAGGAATTCCCTTTAAAAGGAGCAGTGGATATGGAAAGCAAAATAAGTGGGTTACTTGTTATAACTAGTAAAAATCAACCTCTCCAGTACAGACCACAAAACATACTAATGAGTTTAGCCAGGCATAGGTAAATAAAGAAATATATGTTCAAGACTATATATAAAATATATAAATTAAATATTGATCCTTAAGTGTAGTGTGTGGAACTTAATGCAAATAAGGAAATATTTAATGATACTGTTTCAAAAAGAGTCAAAGTGGACCTAAGGGTCAGCAAATTCAGAAAATATTTGCCAGTTAAAATAATTAGATACCAGATTTAGACATGAAAGGCATATCTTATATTCTGTTACAGCCTAGTGTTTTTTACATGAAGAAATAGTTTATTTCATAAAAGGGAAAAAAACACAGAAAGATGTAAGAGTATCAGCCAACTGATTATGGAGTCTCATACTGTGATTAAAGATAATACAGGAAACTGGAGATAATATTCTCATTGAACAACTTGTTATTTATTTATTTATAGAAATTGTATGAACAGCTATATGTCTTAGAAAACAAGTGTCATTGCCAATTTGATTATTTCTAATCTTTGAGGTACAAAGTAGTGAAGGTGAAACCAATTAGTTCCAAGAAACTTGTCAGGGTATAAAAATATCCTTACAAATATGTCACACAGTACATATATATGGATCAGCTTTTTCCATGTAATCATGAATGGACTACAAGGATTGGAAAAATGAATAGTCTTTGAAACCATATTCTCCTGGGTTTAGAATTCTTGTTCCACAACCTTTCAGCTAAGTGGCTTTGGGAAAATTATACATTTCAGAGCTTCAGTTTTCTCATCAATAAACTTGGAATAATGATATTTTACAGGAGAACTCTTCTGATATTTGTAATTTTAAAAAACCATTGAAAGCAATGAGCTATTTGAATTCAAGATACTTCTGTCACTGTATTTTGATTTTGTTTTGTTATTTGTTTTCAGTTAACAGAGAGCATAAATGGCTTGTAATCTTTATGAGGGCAAAATGTGTGGCGATCCTAGTACTACATCTCTAGGGCCTAGCACAATGCCTGACACATGATAGATATTCCTTAAGTGGTTTTGGAATGAATGAATGAATGAATGAATGAATGAATGAAAAAAAAGTATCATCACATTGTGCCTTTATACTATAATTCAGCAACTTAAAACAATTGTGGAGTGTTCAGATTAGGACAAAGAATTCATTTTAGAATGCTTTTCAACACAGGGATTTTAATAGACTTGGATGACCAGAACAAACTTCGCAAAGTATTTCCCAGTACAAGTTTTGTTGAGCCAACTCTAACAGATCAATGAATTTAAATAGTGACAGCCTTATATATGGCAAATGTGTAAATACCACAAAATTTGGAAATCCATAAACCTTGTGGACTGTTTTAATTTTGATTCATTTAATAAGTACAGCATTTGTGGACTGCCTACTTTCTGAGAAGAATTGAATTATATCAGTCCCTTGATCTGAACAAACTCAACATCTAATTCAGAGAGCAAGATCAGACAACCAGTGATGACAGTATATTGTTATGGGTGTTGACTGAGGTATGAACTTGTTACCAAGGTGGCAGAGGGCAAGAGGTACGATACCACATGTGGTATGTGGAATGTGATGAGATGGTGGGATGGTGCCAAGAAGTGCATCTTAGAGGTATTAAACCTTGGAGTCAAGTCATGAAGAGCAGCTAAGATGTAGTCACTCAAATGAAAGAAGGTATTACAGGCAGATGAAACTTTTAAAAATGCCCTAAGCTGAAAGAATTCCAGACATTAAGGACAAAAACACATTTGTATAGGTGGAGGTTCAGTTTTAGGTGTCTGGAGAAGGATGTGAATTAGGTCTGATATACAAAGCGCAGGAATTTGGATTTTATTTACCAAAATACAGTGAACACGATTCTACCCTTTTCCTGATAACTCAGGACCACCAAGTATATATTAATTACCAAAGTGAACATAATAAATGACTTTTTCAGACCTATCTTGCTGTGGTTACTGTACCTTATATGAAATATATAAAATGTCCTAATTTGTCACAATATTGTAATTCTGATCTATGACTACAGTCATTTTTATGTTTATAGTTAGTAGTAGACCAACTTTAGAAGCCCTTCTCCCTATTTTCTACATGGTTGTCTATTCTGATATAGGCTAACAAATTAAATAATTAAATTTTCTAGAATTATGTGGGAATTACGTTCTATGTAAAGATAATAGAACAAATTTGCTACTATAGACCCTCTTTTGTCCATGGCAGACAGTGCCAATTGATTATAACATCTCTTCCCATAGAGTCAAAGTAAGGCCTTGAAATTTCTTCTTAACATAATCCTACATTTCAGGAAGTTACCATTAATCAATTGACATTGGTAAGAGGGATGAATTCCTTATTTTTTTAATGACATAGCTGTCTTTTAAGTGCATGTTGTGAGTCTTAGTACAAGAACAAATTACATAAAGTTAATTTTGTTTAATGATTATTTCTCAGCAGTGTCAGGTGTTAAAGATTAGAGGTATTCCTGACCCAAGTACTTGAATTCAAACTGTTTTCATATTAATGTGCCTTAAGTGATTAGATTCTTAATTAGATTGAACTTTTAAAAAAATATTTTATTTATTTATTTGAGAGAGAGGGAGAGAACATGAGCAGGGGGGACAGGGAGAGAGGGATAAGGAGACACCCGCTAAGCAGGGAGCCCAATGTGAGGCTCAATCCCAGGACCCTGAGATCATGACCTGAGCCAAAAGTAGTTGCTTAAGCAACTAAGCCACCCAGGTGCCCCTAGATTGAGTTTTTTTTCTTTTTACCATCTTTTCTCTTTATTAACTATTTTTTTAATTTAAATTCAAGTTAGTAACATATAGTGTATTATTTGTTTCAGGAGTAGAATTTAGTGATTCATCAGTTGCTAATACCCAGTGTTCATTACATCAAGTGACCTTAATGTCCATCATCCAATTACCCCATGCCCACACCCACCTTCCCTCCAACAATCCTCAGTTTGTTTCCTATTGTTAAGAGTCTCTTCTGGTTGGCCTCTATCTCTGTTTTTTTTTAAGTTTTTAAAAATGTATTTATTTGACAGAGACACAGCGAGAGAGGGAACACAAGCAGGGGGAGTGGGAGAGGGAGAAGCCGGCTTCCCACTGAACAGGAAGCCTGATGCAGGGCTCGATCCCAGGACCCCAGGATCATGACCTGAGCCAAAGGCAGACACCCAATGATTGAGGCACCCAGGCTCCCCATCTATCTCTGTTTTTATTTTTGTTTTTCCTTCCTCTCCTCTATGTTCATCTGTTTTGTTTCCTAAATTCCACATATGAGTGGGATCATATGGTATTTGTCTTCCTCTGATTGACTTATTTTGTTTAGCACAATAACCTCCAGTTCCTTTCAGGTCATTGCAAGTGGCAAGACTTCATTCTTTTTGATGGCTGAGTAATATTCCATTGTGTATATATACCATCTTCATCCATTCATTTGTTGATGGACAGCTGGGCTCTTTCTATAATTTAGCTCTTGTTGATAGTGATGCTATGAACATTGGAGTCATGTGCCCATTTAAATCACTAAGGTTGTACCCTTTGGATAAATACCTAGTAGTATCATTGCTGGTCATAGGGTAATTGTATTTTTAACTTTTTGAGGAAACTCCATAGTATTTTCCAGAGTGGCTGCACCAGTTTGCATTCCCAACAACAGTGTAAGAGGGTTTCCCTTTCTGGGCACCCTCACCAACATCTGTTGTTTCCTGAATTGTTCATTTTATCCATTCTGACTGGTGTGAAGTGGTATCTCATTGGGGTTTTGATTTGTATTTCCCATTTGTATGTCTTCTTTGGGGAAATGTCTCTTTGTGTCTTCTGCCCATTTATTGACTGAATTATTATTATTATTATTATTATTATTATTAGGTGTTGAGTTTGATAAGTTCTTTATAGACTTTGGATACTAGCCCTTTTAGATTGAAATTTCTAATTGAAGTTTGGGTTAGTCAACAAACTTGAGATGACCAGAAGGTCGTCTAGGTTTCTTGTGGTTTGGTCTAGGAAAAAAGTGGTCTTAGAGTTTAGAGTTGTAGATTGTTAGAAAATCAAGGTCTCATGATAATTACCCAGTCCATTCCACTAATTTTAAGGATGAGAAAACTGATGACTAGAGAAGCCAAATGACTTGCAAGGTCATACTGTGAAGGAATGCCGAGAGCTTAAGGCATTGGATTTTATGTAGTTTTCTGTTACGATGGTTAATTTTATGTGTCAACATGACTGGACCATGGGGTATCTGGATTAAACATTACTTACGGATGTATCTGTAAGGGTGTTTCCAAATGAGATTTCAGTTGGTGGATTGGTACATTGCCCTCCTCAATGTGGGTGAGCATCATCTAATCCACTGAGGGTCTGAAGAGAGTAAAATGTTAAAGGAGGTTGGATTTATTCCCTTCTTGCCCACCTACCTGTTTGAGCTGGGAAATTGCCTTTTCCTGCCCTTGGACTGGGATTTACACTATCAGATCCCCTGGTTCTGAGGCAGGGGCAGGGTCTCTCTGGGGCAGCTGGAGGAGATTCTAAATATGCCTGAGTTTAGTAAGCCAGTTGGATCCTCCCATGGTTCTCAGGCCATTGGGTATAGACTGGAACTACACAACCAGCTTTCTTGGGTCTCCTGCTTACTGTTGGCAGATGGTGGGACTTTTCTGCCTCTGTAAGAGCACAAGCATAATAATCTCATAATAAATACTTTTCATATATCTATATCTATATCTGTATCTATATATATCTATCTATGTAGACATCTATATCATCTATATTTACATCTATATCTATCTTTGTCTATATCATCTATATCTATCCTGATTGTGTTTCACAACACTGATTAACACATCTGTATCTTCTTACAGGATTGAAAATGTAAACTCCAATTGAAGTGAAATTATCCTCCAGCTGATTTCAAACTAGACTCTAAATTAATGAGGTTTTATTGCTTAGAAGCATGGAAATGGAAGGAAAACTCACACCATGAGGCCAACTTTACCTTGATCTCAAAACCAGAGAAAAACCCCACCAAAAAGGTAAATTACAAACCAATATCTCTGATGAACATGGATGCAAAAATTCTCAACAAGACAACAGCTAATATGATCCAAGAGTAGATTAAAAGATTTATTCACCACAACCAAGTGGGATTTATTCATGTGTGAAGGGATGGTTCTACCCCCTGAAACTAATAAATTGCCAAGAAAAAGAAGCAGAGAAATGTAAATTTGTTTTCTTAATGTAGACAAATATCACTCTTTGAAGTTATAAGACATATATGTTTCAAAAGCAGGCTTCTGACTTTCTTTCTGCTTTGATTTGTCTCTCTGGGGCAGCTGGAGGAGATTCTAAATGTGTCTGAGTTTAGTAAGCCAATTGGATCCTCCCATGGTTAACTTAATTTACTGTCTGAAGCTTCAGCTCTCCCCTAGAATTTTATTGGCATAGTCTTAAATTACCCAGTGTCTCAGGTTCAAAAGATTTAATAAAATTACTATTTTATTGGTAGATTCATAGGAATAGGCATGTTTTCAACTACTTAAGGTATATCCAGAGAAGTCAGAAAATACTCTCCTGATATTTCACAGGAAGCATATTGTCTACTGTCTTAATCTCTTAAAAGAGTAATCTGTTACTGTCAAACAGAATCTGTAAGTAACTCCTTAATCTCTTAAAGGAGAATCTTTTACTGGAAACAGAACTTTGTTCTCTTTCCCCTGGTGATTAATTCCTTGAGATCATTTTAGAAGTCCTGATAATAGGGGCGTCAGGGTGGCTCAGTCAGTTAAGCGGCTGCTGTGGCTCAGGTCATGATCCAAGGGCCCTGGCATCAAGCCCCTTGCTCAATGGGGAGCCTTCTTCTCCCCTGCCTTGCTGCTCCCCGTTTGTGCTTGCTTTCTCCCTCTCTTTCTCTGTGTCAAATAAATAAATAAGTTCTGATAATAATAATTGTTAATAAAATATTCTAAAGTTGTATGTAACTGTGTATTTGTAAGTATTAAATTTTACATATAGAATGCCAACTGATTAGAAAAAAAATTGAGATTATCCAATAACTGCGAGTGTTAGGAATGCTTGTTTATGAACAAAATATAAATATTGCAAGTTTTTTGAATTTATCAGCTTAAGCACTTATGTAAAAATGATTGGCTCACTCCTGCCCTGGCCCCCACATCTTTCCTGAAGTGATAGAATGTAAGTTTTGACTCTGTGTCAATTAAATAGGGTAACCACTTTAACAGAATCTTGTGTCCTGATTCCAGTGGTGTGTGACTGATGAACTCCAGCTGGTTGGGCCTCATTCTCTCAGTCTGGGAAACAGATGGCCCAGAGGTTAGAAGCATTCCCCTTGGGCTCTCTGCTCAGCAGGGAGCCTGCTTCCTCCTCTCTCCTCTCTCTGCCTGCCTCTCTGCCTACTTGTAATCTCTCTCTGTGTCAAATGAATAAATAAAATCTAAAAAAAAAAAAAAGAAGCATTCCCCTTGTTCTCCACTTACTGTGCCAACATTTGGGTCTATGTATCCTGCTAAAATTCCCCAGCTCCTTTTTGGGAATCTGAAACTTAGGGGTGGTGGTTACTGAAGAAAATCGTGTATTTGTCATTCAGAATTTAATACAGAGCAAATTTACTCTTCATAGATATCTTTTGCACATAAGTCTAATTAACTTCCTTTTAGTTGGCACTGGCACTTATTTACTGACATGAAATAGACACATATACAACTTAAAAAGGATTTGGAAAGGAATCAAATATCATAGGGAAGTTCAGGGGAATATAGAGTAAAATTTGAACCTCCATTCTGGGTAGTATCTCCAATTATTGAAAGAAAATATTGTTGAGAAGATATTGATATGTTAGCATGACATCTTTTATGAAATAAACTTTTTAGATTAATCATGATCCTGAATGCTCTAACTGAAGAATAATGCAGTCTTAAAGGAGAATGTTTCTTAATTGTTCTTGGATAAAACCTGCTGACAGCGTTAAGGCCAAGAGTAGACAAAGCAAAAATACCTAAGTGTGGCAAGATGTGTTACTCTACCCCTTCCTCTCCTGGCTCTATGATTCTGATACGCATAGATCTTATGAAAATAACATGATAAAGTAAAAAATATTGTTATGGGAATGTACCTTTATTGCCTAAACCAGTTAGAAAAGTTGTCAGTCTTGCCATGTTGATATCTAAAATGATCTTTAGTTAATTCAGTTATGGAATTTGCTAGAAATTGAGGAGTGTTGAGGAAAGACTATGTAGATGGGATTAAATCTGTGCCCCTCTAATATTCACTGAAAAACTTTTTGCATGGGTGAAACTTCTATATGATGTAATTATGCCACCATTTATTTTCTGAGTGATTGTGCTGTTTGGAAACGTTCTTTTCTTACTCTTGGCTTGCATACATAGAAAAACATAAAAACAAAACAAAACAAAACAAAAAACACTGCTTTTCCTTTTACCTTGACTTCCCAGGATAGTTAAAAACACAACTTTTTAAAGGTCCTTTATTGAAGTTACTTGTAATTAAACTCTGTCTTCTGAAGTGTTGGCAACTATATCCAATTTTTGTCACATATAATTTAATTAGTAGTTCTGTAATGCACATTGTCACAAAAAGAAACTTGATTTCTTGGAATTGAGTCACTGATTAAATGTTTTTATAGAGGTTTATGATCTAGATATCCAAAACTAATACTCAAATTAAAAACCACTCACCACTAATTAAATCTGGAACCAATTTGTTCTAAACTTGGAGTTAATACTTATGAAGCTGTTAATCCTTTCTATATCCTTACAGTAATTCCAGCTACATTTATTTGTACTTTTCTCACTTCGTAATTAGAGAATAGTCTTCAAATAAGCATTTATTTGAAGTATACTTAAGTGAGTATACTAATGATTACAAATAGTAAGGAAAATTACTTTTTTTTTAAATTACTTCTTTAATTTAAATTCATTTACTTAACCTAAAGTGTATTACTAATTTCAGAGGTAGAAGTCAGGTATTCATCAGACTTATAAAATACCCAGTATTCATTGCATTATGTTCCCACCTTAATGTCCACCACCCAGTTACCCTTTCCACTCACCAACTATCCCACCAGCAACCTCTTAGGGTTTGTCTCCCTTTCTGATTTCCTCTTCTTTTATTTTTCCGTCTCTTCCCTTATGGTCCTCTGTTTCCTTTAAATTCCACATATGAGTGATATCATATGATAATTGTCTTTCTCTGAATTATTTTGCTTAGCACAAAACCCTCTAGCTTCACCCACATCACTATAAATAGCAAGATTTCACTTTTTTATGGTTGCCTATTGTGGACATTGCTGTTATAAACATTGGGGTTGAGGTTCCCCTTTGATCACTACATTTGTATCTTTGGGGTAAATTCCTAGTCGTGAAATTTCTGGGTCATAGGGTAGCTCTACTTTCAACTTTTGGAGGAGTCTCAATACTGTTTTCCAGAGTGGCTGCACCAGCTTGGATTCCCACCAACAGTGTAAGAGGGTTCCCCTTTCTTCACATCCTCACCAACATTTGTTTTTTCCTGTCTTCTTAATTTTAGCCATTCTTACTGGTGTGAGGGGATATCTCATTGTGGTTTTGATTTGTATTTCCCTGATGCTAAGTGATGTTGATCATTTTTTCTCATGTGTCTGGTGACTATTTGTATGCCTTCTTTGAAGAAATGTCTTTTCATGTCTTCTGTCCATTTATTGACTGGATTATTTGTCTTTGGGTGTTGAGTTTGATAATTTCTTTATAGATTTCAGATACTAGCCCTTTATCTCATAAGACATTTACAAATATCTTCCATTATATCAGTTATCTTTTGGGTTCGTTGCCTGTTTCCTTTGTTGTTTAGAAGGTTTTTTTTATCATGATGTGTCTCAATAGCTCATTTTTGCCTTTGTTTCCCTTGTCTTTGGAGATGTATCTAGCAAGAATTTGCTGTGGCCAAAGTAAAAGAGTTGTTTGCTGTGTTCTCCTCTAGGGTTCTGATGGATTCCTGTCTCACATTTAGGTCTTTCATCCAATTTGAGCTTATTTTTGTGTATGCAGTAAGGAAATGGTCTAGTTTCATTCTTCTACATGTGGCTGTCCAATTATCAAAAACCGTTTGTTGAAGAAACTGTCATTTTTCCATTGGCTATTCTTTCCTGGTTTATTGAAGATTAATAGACCATAGAATTGAGGGTCCATTTCTGGGTTTTCCATTCTGTTCTACTGACCTCTGTATGTTTTTGTACCAATACCATACTGTCTTGATGATTACAGCTTTGTAATAGAGTTTGAGGTCTGGGATTGTGATGCCACCAGCTTTGGTTTTTCTTTTTCAACATTCCTCTGTCTATCCAGGTTCTTTTATGGTTCCATGCAAGTTTTAGGATTATTTCCACCAGCTTTGTGAAAAAGTCGATGATACTTTTATAGGGATTGCATTGAATGTATAGATTGCTCTAGGTAGCATAATTTAACAATATTAGTTCTGATAATCTAAAAGCATGGAACATTTTTCGATTTCTTTGTATCTACCTCATTTTTCTCATGAGTGTTCTATAGTTTTCTGAGTACAGATTCTTTGCCTCATTGGTTAGGTTTATTCATAGGTATCATTGTTTTTCATTCCATGGTAAATGGGATCTACTCCTTCATTTCACTTTCTGCTATCTCATTGCAAGTGTATAGAAATGCAACTGATTTCCATGCATTGATTTTATATCCTGCCACATTGCTGAATTATTATGAGTTCTAGCCATTTTGAGGTTGAGTCTTTTGAGTTTTTTCACATAGAATATTATGTCATTTGCTAAGATTGACAGATTGACTTCTTGTTTGCTGATTTGGGTGCCTTTAATTTTGTTTTTGTTGTTGTAGTCTGATTGCTGAAGCTAGGATGTCTAGTACTATTTTGAATAAAAGTGGTGGTAGTGAACATCCCTGCTATTTTATTGACCTTAGGGGGAAAGTTCTTAGTTTTTCCCCATTGAAAATGATATTCATTGGGCGCCTGGGTGGCTCAGTGGGTTAAAGCCTCTGCCTTCGGCTCAGGTCATGATCCCAGGGTCCTGGGATCGAGGTCCACATTGGGCTCTCTGCTCGGCAGGGAGCCTGCTTCCTCCTCTCTCTTCTCTCTCTGCCTGCCTCTCTGCCTACTTGTAATCCCTCTCTCTGTGTCAAATAAATAAATAAAATCTTTTAAAAAAAGAAAATGATATTAATTTTGTGCTTTTTGTTGATGGTTTTTATGATATTCAGGTATGTTCCTGGTATCCATACACTGTGGAGAGTTTTAATCATGAAAGAATCCTGTACTGTCAAATGTTTTTTCTTCATCAATTGAGAGGATCATATGGTTTTTGTCCTTTCTTCTATTAATGTGATGTACCATGTTGATTGATTTGCAAGTACTGAACCACCCTCACAGTGCAGGATTACATCCTACTTAGTCATGGTGAATAATCCTTCTAATGTACTGTTGGATCCTATTTGCTAGGATCTTGTTAAGTAGTTTGGCATCCATGTTCATCAGGGATATTGGTATGTAATTCTCCTTTTTGTTGGGGTCTTTGTCTGGTTTTGGGATCAAGTAATGCTGGCCTCATAAAAAGAGTTTGGAAGTTTTCCTTCTATTTCTGTTTTTTGAAACTGCTTCAGAAGAATAGGTAGTAAGTCTTCTTGAAATGTTTGATAGAATTCCCCTGGGGATTCATACAGTGCTGGAATCTGGTTTATTGGGGGATTATTGATTACTGCTTTAATTTCCTTGCAGATAATGGGTCTGCTTTGATTCTCTATTTCATTCTGTTTCAGTTTTGGTAGTTTATACTCTAGGAATGCATCCATTTCTTCCAGATTGCTTAACTTGTTGGTATAGAGTTGCTCATTATATGTTCTTATAATTGTTTGTATTTCTTCAGTGTTGGTTGTGATCTCTCATCTTTCAATCATTGTTATTAATTTGGGTCCTTTATCTCTCTTTCTTTCTTTCTTTCTTTCTTTCTTTCTTTCTTTCTTTCTTTCTTTCAAGTCTGGCCAGGGGTTTATTAATATTATTTATCCATTCAAGGAACCAACTCCTAGTTTCATTGATCTACTCTACCATTCTTTTGGTTTTTCTTTCATTGATTTCTGCTTTAATCTTTGCTATTTTTTTCTGCTAGTTTTAGGCTTTATTTGCTATTTTTCTCCAGCTCTTTTAGGTGTAAGATTAGTTTGTGTATTTCAGACCTTTCTTGTTTCTTGATAAGGTCTTGTATTGCTATGTACTTCCTTCTTAGGTCCACCTTTGCTGCCTCCCAAAGGTTATGAACAGCTGTGGTTTCATTTTCATTTGTTTCCATGAATTTCCTTAAAAATACCTTCTTTAATTTCCTGGTTGACCCATTCATTCTTTAGTAGGATGCTCTTTAGCCTACATGTATTTGAGTTCTTTCCCAATTTATTCTTGTGATTGATTTCCACATTCAAAGCATTCTGGCCTGGAAATATGTAGGGAATGATCCTCATATTTTTATACTGGATAAGGCCTTATTTGTGACCCAGTATGTGATCTATTCTGGAGGATGTTTCATGTAATTTAAGAAGAATATTTATATTCTTTTGCTTTAGGATGGACTGCTCTGAATATATCTGTTTAGTCCTTCTGGTACAGTGAGGCATTCAAAGCCCTGTGTGCTTGTTGATCTTTTTCTTAGATGATCTGTCCATTGCTGTGAGTGGGGTGTTAAAATACCCTACTATTTTAGGGTAAAGTACCCTATTATTATTATTATTATTGTATTATTATCAATGTATTTATCTAATTTTGTTATTAATTCATTCATATAATTGCCCCCTTTGTTAGGGGGCATAAATATTTTCAATTGTTAGAACTTCTTGCTGGCTGACCCTTTAATGATTATATAGTGACATTCCTCAACTTTTATTACAGTCTTTTGTGTAAAAACTAATTTTTCTGATATAAGGGTTGTTACCCTAGCTTTCTTTTGATGTCCATTAGCATGATAAATAGTTTTCTACCCCCTCACTTTCAATCTGAAGGTGTCTTTGGCTCTAAAATTAGTCTCTTGTACACAGCATATGGATGGGTCTTATTTTTTAATCCAATCTGACACTCTGTGTCTTTAATTGGGGGCATTTAGCACTATTACATTCAGAGTAACTATTGAAAGATATGAATTTAGTGTCCTTGTATTACCTATAAAGTCACTGTTTCTGTATATTGTCTCTGTTCCTTTCTGTTCCATGTTACTTTTGGGCTCTTTCTTAAAGGATCCCCTTTAATATTCCTTGCAGTGCTGGCTTAGTGATCATAAATACTTTTTTTTACCTGTTTGTTCTGGAAGATTTTTATTTCTCCTTCTACTTTGAATGACATCCTTGCTGGATAAATTATTCTTGGCTGCATATTTTTGTCATTTAGTACCCTGAATATATCATGCCAGCCCCTCTGGCCTGCCAGGTCTCTGTGGATAAGTCTGATGCCAGTCTAATATTTCTACCCCTGTAGGTTACAGACCTCTTGTTCTGAGCTGCTTTCAGGATTTTATTTTTGTCTCTGAGATTTGCTAGTTTCCCTATTATATGTCAAGGTGTTGGCCGATTTTTATTGATTTTGGGGAGAGGGTGGCTCTCTGTCTCCTCAATTGAATGCACATTTCCTTCCCAAAATTAGGGAAGTTCTCTGCTATAATTTGCTCCAGTATAACTTCTGCCCCTCTCTTTCTCTTTCCTTTTCTTCTGGGATGAAAATTATTCTAATATTCTTTAACTTTATGGTATTACTTAACTCTTGAGTTCTCCTCCTGTGTTCCAGTAGTTCTTTATCTCTCTTTTTCTCAGTTTTTGTATTCTCCATCATTTTGGCTTCTATATCACTAATTCTCTCTTCTGCCTCATTTATCCTAGCAGTTAGAACCTTGTGATCACATCTCATTAGTAGCCTTTTGTATTTTGACTTGATAATATTCCAGTTTCTCTATTTCTCCAGAAAGGGATTCTGTGTCTTATATGCTTTTTTCAAGCCCAGCTAGTATCTTTTTAATCACTATTCTGAACTCTGGTTTTGACATCTTACTTATATCCATACTGATTATGTTCCTGGCCATCAGTACTGCCTCTTATTCTTTTACTTTCTTTTCTTTTTTTGGGGGGGGGGATGTTTTTCCATTCTGTCATTCTTTCCAGAGAAGAAATCAAGAAGAGAATAAAATACTAAAATGGCAACAATGACCCCAGAGAAATGTACACTAAATAAATCAGATTAGACCCAAAGCCAAAAAAATAAAAAAGAATGTATAATCAGATGGTGAACACAACAGAGTGATATACTGGGTCCTGTGTATATTTTTTTCTGTTTGTAAGAAAACTAGATCCCAAAATTATAAAGAAAGAAAAACATACATACAAAAATAAAATTAAATACATTGAAAAGATAGAATTTAACTATAAAAATGAACATTAAAAGACAATAAAAGAAGGACTATGTACAGTCAGGTGAACAGAACAGAGCAATACACAATATCCTTAGTGTATTTTGGTCTGTTTGTTAGAAGAAATTACATCCAAAATTGTAAATAAAGAAAAAAATATATATATACATATATATACATGTATACATGTATATACATATACCAACATATATGTTTTTATATATAAATATAAAAAATTTAAAAATAAAATATTTTTAATATTCTACCCCGTATGTTACAGACCTACATAGAGATCAATATAAAATATATATGTGTGTTTTTCTTGTATATATATATATGTGTGTGTGTGTGTATGTATGTATATTTAACATATATACATATATAAACATATATAAATAAATATATGCATATATAAAAACATATATGTATATATCTGTATATATACATATATATGCACAAATGCAATTAAATGCATTGAAAGATAAATATTAATGTAAATTAAAAATTTAAAAAGACTTTAACAAAAAAAGAAGAAAAAAAAGGAAAGAAAAGTGAGAGAATATGATCATATAGGTGAAGAGAGCAGTGCAATTCACTAGATTATGAATGTATTCTGGTCTATTAGAAGAAGACTACATCTATATAGTCTTCTTCTATATACTATATAGGCTATATATGTATACACAATGAAATGATATTATGTAAGTGTGAAAATTTAAATTAAAAAGATTTTAAAAAGAATTTTATAAAATAAGAAATTGGTTGGGAATGAAAAAGAAAGAAAAGAATTAAAATTGGAAGTCTAAAGAATCATGGGAAAGAACCATTAATTTTATATACTATTTTCCCCTAATGCTGGAATTTTGCAATTCTGCGTATTGGTAAAGTTGGTATTGGCCAGTTATTCTTTCTGATCTTCTAGGGAAGGGGCCTGTTGCACTGATTGTTAGGTGTCTTTGCCCTGGCCTGAACTGCACCACCCTTGCCAGGGGGCAACTAAGTAAGTTGTTCCAGATTGCTCTATATGGCTTTTGTTGTCTGAAGGCCTTTCTTGCTGCTTTAGAGGATGAGAATGAAAATGGAGACCTTCCAATCTCCAGCCCAGGAGCTGAAAGCTCAGGGCCCCCTGCCTCAGCGCGCCCTTGGGAAAAAGCAATCAGTCACTCCTTTCTCTCTGGTCTCTGTCTGAAGTCTGTGATCACCCTGCCTGTGACCAAGCTTTTCTCAGGCACACGACCCTGGTTGGAGTCTCTAAACCCTGCAGACTCCTGAGCCGTGCACCCATGTTGCTCCTCCCAGGGGCGAAGGGGGCCCTGGCCATGGTTCTGCCAATTGCTGGGCCCTGCTCAGACAGCAATCACCCAGTTGTGCTGTGGTTCTCAGTTTATTGCAAAATTGAGCTAAGACCTTACTCCTGAGCTCACTGATTGTAGCAGCTTTCCCATTCCAATGCTTGGGATATTTGCTACATTCAGGCACCCCAAGTTTTCATGTGACCCCAGGGATCCTGAGACCACATGGTCCCACCTAGGATTCCTCCCTGCCTTGCCACCTGAGTGCTGTTCAGGTAGGGACCAGAGCTGACTTTTATTTTTTTACATTTTTTTCCTTAAGTTTTTATTGAAAGTCCAGTTAGTTAACATATAGTGTTATATTATTTTCAGGTATAAAATATTATGATTCAACAATTCAATACAACTCCTGGTGCTCATCATAAGTGCACCCTTTAATCTCCATCTCCTATTTAACTATATATATATATATACTCAGAACTCAGCAGCAAGGAGAGATGCTAGAGATGCTACTTATTGTGCCCTCCCCTTGAAGAGTGACCAGCAAGGTCAGGATTCAAATTATTCAAAGCTCTTGCTCTAAAATCACTACTCCAGTGACAACAACATTAACAATCACCAAATAATCCATAGATTTCCCTACATTTTCCAGCCTTTCTTATAGCTAGTTTTGGGTGTCCTGTTAAAAATTTTGGCTAATGACATGTGAGCAAAAATATTATGTGTTTGTTTTTAACTCTGTTCTATGGCAGCACTCTTTTTTTAAAATCTTAATTTAATTTTATTTTTTCAGTGTTTCATAATTCAGTGTCTATGCATCACACCCAGTGTTCCATGCAATATGTGCTTTCCTTAATACCCACCACCAGGCTCAACCATCACCCACCTCCTTCCCCTCTATAACCCTCAGTTTATTTCTCAGTGTCCACAGTCTCTCATGGTTCTTCTTCCCCTCCAATTTACCCCGATTCACTTTTTCTTTCCTTCTCCTAATGTCCTTCATTTTATTCCTTATGTTCCACAAGTAAGTGAAAACATATGACAATTGACTTTCTCTACTTGACTTATTTCACTCAGCATAGTCTCCTCCAGTCCCAACCATGTTGATAAAAATTTGGGTATTCATCCTTTCTCATGGCTATGTAATATTCAATTGCATATATGGACCACATCTTTTTTATCCATTCATCTGTTGAAGGACATCTCTGCTCTTTCCAGTTTGGTGATTGTGGACACTGCTGTTATGAACATTGGGGGTACATATGGCCTTTCTTTTCACTACATCTGTATATTTAGGGTAAACACCCAGTAGTGTAATTGCAGGGTCATAGGGTATCTCTATTTTTAATTTTTTGAGGAATCTCCACACTGTTTTCCAAAGTGGCTGCACCAACTTGCATTCCCACCAGCAGTGTAAGAGGGTTCCCCTTTCACCACGTCCTCTCCAACACTTGTTGTTTCCTGTCTTACTGATTTTGGCCATTCTAAATGGTGTAAGGTGGTATCTCAATGTGCTTTTGATTTGAGTTTCCCTGATGGCTAGTGATGATGAACATTTTTTTCATATATCTGTTGGCCATTTGTATGTCTTCTTTGGCTAAGTGTCTGTTCATGACTTGTGCCCATTTTTTGACATGATTATCTGTTTTTTGGGTGTTGAGTTTGAGGAGTTCTTTATAGATTTTGGATATCAGCCCTTTGTCTGTATTGTCATTTGTGAATATCTTCTCCCATTCTGTGGTTTGCCTCATTGTTTTGTTGACTGTTTCCTTTGCTGTGCAGAAGCTTTTTATCTTGATGAAGTCCCAAAAGTTCATTTTTGCTTTGTTTCCTTTGCCTTTTGGAGACATGTCTTGAAAGAAGTTGCTGTGGCTGATGTTGAAGAGGTTACTGCCTATGTTCTCCTCTAGGATTTTGATAGATTCCTGCCTCATGTTGAGGTCTTTCATTCATTTCGAGTTTATCTTTTTGTATGGTGGTGAGAGAATGTTCGAGTTTCATTCTCCTATACATAGCTATTATGTGTTATTTCTGGGTACGAATGGTTAAAAGCTGGTGTATCTTTCCATTTTAACACATGCTGAGATGGTGGCACCATCCTCTGCCTTTAAGAAGTAAGGAACCCAGAGGTCCTGAATCCTTAAGTGACCACATGGAGCAGACTGTGTTCCCTAATCACATTAGGCTTCATGTAAGTAAGAAAAACAAAACTTGATATGTTTATCCCCCATCCAGAGATTTCTGAGTTATTTTGTTTCAACAGCAAAGCATAATCAAGCCTAAAGAAATTGTCTCACAAGAAATGGTGAAGGAAATAAAGGCTGATATAGATATGGGCAAGGTGAACACAAGGATAACACAGCAACAGCACAGCAAATAAGGGATCTCTGCAGAGTCGTGATAAAACAAGTGTCTAGTTCTGATATTGTGCTCTGTTGCTATCTCACTTTCTGGTGCTGGCTGACATTGGCTCTCTCCCCCTGCAGTTTATCTTCCCATATATTGCCTCGGATACACTTCTCCACACCTCCTACCTTGCAGAAACTGGTTTTCTATTTGTATAATTGCAGCTATTATTTTCTTAGAACTCTGGTTGAGTTTTCAGGTGTTCAGAATGATCTGATAGCTGTCTAGTTGAATTCCTGGTACCAGACAAAACTAATGCCTCCTATTCCTCTGTCCTCTTGGAGTCCTCCAAAATACTTTTTTCCCCCTTAATTATTATGTAACTTTCTCAACCACTGTGGAAATCTATATTTTGTCTAGAAAAACTTGTGAAATACATTGTTGGTCCTATTTTCATTTAAGCTTGCTTTTCTTTGATTAGCATAGAGGTTAAACAGGTTTATTTTTTTTTATTTTTTTTTTTAAAGATTTTATTTATTCATTTGACACAGAGAGAGAGATTACAAGTAGGCGGAGAGGCAGGCAGAGAGAGAGGAGGAGGCAGGCTCCCTGCGGAGCAGAGAGCCCGATGCGGGCCTCGATCCCAGGACCCTGGGATCATGACCTGAGCCGAAGGCAGCGGCTTTAACCCACTGAGCCACCCAGGCGCCCAAACAGGTTTATTTTTAATGTTTTCTGATAACTACCTTCCTTCAGCAAATCTTGATTTGGGTTACAGTCAAGCTGACCTTCTTTCCCACCCCTTCACCAGAAGCTCCATGGTTTAACACTGCTCCCTGATATTTATGAATTCTATTATGCCAGTCCTCTTTAGGGAATATCCCATTGTATTATATAATCAGTGAAAATGTTCCCTTAAAGTTATAGTTGTCGCTTTAAAGTAATTAACTGAGGCTCTAGTTTGTAAATCAGCTTTGCAACTGGAGTTTGCTTGAACATATTCATTGGGACTTAATCAGAATAGTTTTAAAAAAACCACAAAAAGGTGTTTTTAACTGCAAATCTGAGGACAAAATTCAGGGGTTACAGCAGCAATGAAGTTGAATTTGCAGCTACCCAGTTAAATTTTGCATATCTTGGGTCATTGTATTCTGTGCCCTCTATATATTTAACACTTTTAAGTACTGAGGGTGGTCTAGAAATTCAGATCCTCTGCTTCAGGAAATTTATATTCTAATTAAAGTATTTAAACTGTGTGAGACAGCATATAACTAAATGTTAAATTGTGTAATAAGTAAGGGCTGCAGGAATTTAGAGAAGGGAAAAGACTCTACTTGAACTTAATTTTTTTATAATGTTACATTAGTCACCATACAGTACATCATTAGTTTTCGATATAGTGGTCCATGATTCATTTTTTTGTGTATAACACCCAGTGCTCCATGCAATACGTGCCACTGGAACTTTAAAAATAATATATTCATTTTCTATTTATAAAAACTGAAGCCTAGAACTGTTAAAAAAAAAGACTTGGCCAGAGTTACATAGCATTTAGTCTCATGACTGGTATTATAATCCCTACCTTCAGAATCATTCCAAGCTTCTTTCCACTAAGGGACATTTTCGGATTGGGTCCCAGTTAGTTTTAGATAATGATTTCAAGAGAATTCTTAAGCCAGATTCTTTCTAAACATTTCTTTATTTACTGGGCAGGGAGAGAGGGTGTAGGGGAGGGGGCAGGGGAGAGAGAATCCCAAGAAAACTCACCACTGAGCTCAGAGCCTGGTGGGGGAGCTCAATCCCATAACCCTGAGATCATAACCTGAGCTGAAATCAAGAGTTGGACACTTAGCTGATTGAGCCACCCAGGGGCCTGTAGGCCAAATTCTTATTTTCCAGAGATTTAAGTAATATTTTGGCATCATGTTCATTGAAACACATTAAATACTGTACAATAACAAAATCGACCATAAAATTAAATGAAAAGTAAATAAAATAATTATATATATTTATAAATCATTGTTAAAATATATGATTAATTAAGATAGAAGAACTGAATATAAATGTTCCTTTTAAGGAAATGTACTGCAAAGCTGGATTTACTTAGGATTCTTAAATATGATTCCAAAGAAATTGGGACAAATTATGCTCCCTTCATTTTGGTCTGGTAAATACCTCTGAAGCAATTCATCATTGTTCCAAGAATGTTTGAAATAAATTCAAAAGTAAAGTAGGAAGGGGAGATGAGCCATGCGAGATTGTGGACTCTGAGAAACAAACTGAGGTTTATGGAGAGGAGGGCAGAAGGGGGATGGGTGAGCCTGGAGGTGGGTATTAAGGAGAGCATGTATTGCATGGAGCACTGGGTGTGGTGCATAAATGATGAATCTTGGATCACTGAATAAAATAAAATTAAATTTAAAAAATTAAAGTTTTCTATCTTGAAAAATTTTTGTGTAATTTTATATGCATTCATATTTCTGAAGAAGTTTTAGTGCCACATATTTGGAAAGAGGCAGTTTCCAAGCAATGTCATCTTTCCTGATCTATTGCTGTCTCATTTCAATTAGAGTAGCCGAGTCACTTCAGTTATAGACAGGCTTGTCAGTGATGATAATTGATACAATGAGGAGGAATTTGGATTTCAGTGTTGGCATCAGCACAGTTCTTAGGTAATCTAATAGAAATTTTTTCACAAATGAGGAACCACAAGTCAAGATATTTTATTTTTATTTTTTTAATATTTTATTTATTTACTTGACAGAGAGAGAGAGAGAGATTACAAGTAGGCAGAGAAGCAATCAGAGAGCAAGGATGAAGCAGGCTCACCACTCAGCAGGGATCTCAACATGGGGCTCAATCTCAGGATCCTGAGACCATGACCCAAGCTGAAGGCAGAGGCTTTAACCCTCTGAGCCACCCAAGTGCCCCAAGTCAAGATATTTTAAATCAGGAATTTTCTATATACCTTACTGAATATGAGAGTTGAAGAAGAGGGAGGAATCAAGTTCAGGGCTAGATACATGGAAGTACTGTATGAGGAAGTGGAAAAGGAAATTCTGCTGCTGATAATAAAAATAAACATGCATGTTTGTATTGACACCTGCAGAGACAATGAGATGTTTTCCTTGAATCAAGTTTTGGTGCCCTTCGGTTGATGTTATGTCTAAACCTTTATTATGATAGCCTGTCTTGAGCCTACACATGTCATTCACCACTTCTTATCAGGCCTCATTCCACAGTGGCCAGATATGTGGCTTGCCCCCTTAACTTGGAATGCACTGACTTCATGCAGCTGTCTCTGTGATGCCTTCTGTTTGTTTTTCCTTGAGACCAAGCCAAAGTAAAGCTTGTTGAGATATAGCCAAAACTGCCAGATGTTGCTGGATATTGTTTTGTGCTCTCTAGGGAAAGTTTTTTTAAGTGAAACTTGCAATTATTTCTTCTGAAAACTATTCCTGAAAATTTCTGTGAAGGAGAGAAGTGAAAAAAACAAACAATCCTTTGGATGTATGAGATTCTAGAAGATGGCCTTTCTGTGTCTCAGAAACACTTATGTAGGCAGGAGCAAACTGAAAAGCAGCTGGTGGGCAGGGCTCATGTAAAAAGTATGTACATTTGTTGTTATTGTGTGTGATTTTTTCCCTCTCAATTCCTGTTTTCATGCCAACTTTCTCTACTGTGAGTGTCAACCTTGAAGATATTTTCCTAATTCGACCATACATATTCAAGAGTATTACAATAGAACTTACTATAATCTTTCACTCTGTCTTCTTCTCTGTGATAATTTGAACTCTTCTGAAGGATGTTTCTTATTTCTTACTGTGTCCTAAGAGGTCTCTAAGATAGACACTTACATAAAATCAGAGTCTTAGGCAGCATTTGTTGAAATTATTTGCATGCTTTCTTTCCATAAATGTAAAGCAGAGTATGAGGAAATTAAGAGTGGAAATAGTGATATAGAGAAAGAGAGAGGACGACCACAGGAAAAAGAGCATGTGAAGGAAGTCATTTTTAAGAGATTTTAAGTAGTAAGAGATTAGAGAAAGTAATCAAAGGGAAGAAAGAAAGTGGAAACTAAAATTGTGACTTCAGGTTGGGGAAGGGCTATGAGAATAAGAATTCATTTCTTATATGTGATATCTAATTTCTGCTTTTCCCATTTTGTTTTTTAATTGCATCAAAATTCAGTATTAAATATTAATGGGATACATAGCTACATATTTTAACACATATTTGAAAGTATTTTGAGATTTGAAAGTGTTTTTCAAATCCAGTTTATAGGAGAAAATAAATACTTTTCTCCAAAAAGAGAATAGGCAGATTTCAGTTATCAAGCTTTTAAAATTTTGTAAAACTATTCAAAATTCGCTTACATTCAGACGTGTAGTATACTCTTAAAATTTTTTGTATGAGGTTCAGAAATCATTTCATAACTTGAAGTAGGCTGAATAATGTCCTCCAATGATATCCAAGTCCTAATCCCTGGAAACTAGGAATATTGCCACTTAATATGTAGCAGTAAATAATCTTAAGAACTTGTGCTACATGCAATTACAAGTGCTATAAGAGAGAATTAAAGGGATATCTGACACAGAGAAAACAATGTGACTAATGAAGCAAGATGTTATGCTGCTGGCTTTGAAAACAGAAGGGGTCACAAGCCAAGAAATGTACGGAACACAGCTCTAGAAGTTGGAAAAGAAAATTAAATTGATTCTCACCTAAAGCTTCCAGAGGGAAAGTACCCCAGTCTACATTTTGATTTCATATCAGTGAAGCTGATTCCAGAATTATGACATGAATTGTAAGAGAATAAATGTGTGCTGTTTTAAGCCACCAAATTTTGTGATTTGCTAGAGAAACCATAGAAAACTAATACATAACCCCTTTAATTACTAATGAAATTATCGTAGGATGTCTGAGATATTCTTTGGGCATGACTGTACTACAGATATGCTTTGGGCATGACTGTACTATAAAACAGATATATTACCTACTTCAAACATGCTGTTAGAATCCTTCACAAATCAAAATATAATTAAAAAATGCTGCATTCTTCCTTTTTATATTTGTATAATCACTTTAGAAACAAAGATTATTTTTCTGAATATTTTCATATCTTAAGTATCTTAAATATGTAATAATTTTTATCAGTGAATTTATCTTTTCACCACATTTTGAAATTATTTAAAAAATCCAAATATAAAAATTGTGTAATAAAATGTGTGGAAACCTAAATTTTGTAAGTACCATTATCTAATCTAAAATTCCTACTCATTATCTCTGATTTGTCTTACAAAATGGAGCCAAGTTAAAAGAAAAGAAAGTAATCGCTATCATTGTGTTAACTATTGATGTATTTATGTAAGATACTGTGGTAGAGAAAAAGAAAATATAATGGGAATAAATAGGAAAGATGTTAAAATTGTAGATTTTTCTAAAATGAATTTTTGTTTTTACTTTTGATTAATGTATAATTAACATACAATATTATATTAGTTACAGGTGTACAACATAATGGTTAAACAGTTTTATATATTACTCAGTCCTCATCACAATAAGTGTAGTCACCATTCATTATTACAGTATTAATGATTGTGCTTCCTTTTCTTTAAGATTTTATTTATTTACTTGACAGAGAGAGAGAGAGAGAGCACAAGTAAGGGAAGCTGCAGTCAGAGGGAGAAGCAGGATCCCTGCTGATCAGGGTCACTGATGCAGGGCTCGATCCCAGGACCCTGAGACAAAGGCAAGCGCTTAACAAACTTAACCAAACAGGTGCCCAAGTTCGTACCTCTTAATCCCCTTTACTATATCACCCATCCCCCCCTACCACCCTCCCTTCTGATAACTACCACTTTGTTTTCTGTATTTAGGAGACTATTTTTGTTTTGTTTTGTTTTTCCCTTCCCCTTTGTTTCTGAAAGTCCACATAGGAGTGAGATAATATGATATTTGCCCTTCTCTGTCTAAATTATTTCAGTTAATATTATACCTTCTAGGTCCATCTACGTTGTTGTAGGTGGCAAGATCTCATTTTTTAACACCTTAATTTAATTTTTTCAGTGTTCCAAGATTCATTGTTTATGCACCACACCCAGTGCTCATTGCAATACATGCCCTCCTTAATACCTACCACCAGGTTCATCCATCCCCCCACCATCCTCCCTTCATAACCTTCCATTTGTTTCTCAGAGACCACAGTCTCTCATTTTTCGTCTCCCCCTCTGATTTACCCCAATTCACTTTTCCTTTCCTTCCCCTAGAGTCCTCCATTTTATTCCTTATGTTCCACAAGTAAATGAAGCCATGTGATAATTGACTTTCTCTGGTTGACTTATTCACTCAGCATAATCTCCTCCAGTCCCATCCATGTTGATACAAAAGCTGGGTATTCATCCTTTCTGATGGCTGAGTAATATTCCATTGTATATATGGACCACATCTTCTTTATCCATTCATCTGTTGAAGAGCATCTCGGCTTGTATTAATGTAGATATTTATAGCTTTAAATTACTTTTTTTCAGACAAAATGTAAATTTTTATGAGACTTCACATTTTGAAATACATAACACTTATAGCACCCAGTATTTACATCACAAGTTCTTCTTACAAAAT
The DNA here is from genome assembly GCA_002007465.1 of Ailurus styani. Taxonomy (NCBI): domain Eukaryota; kingdom Metazoa; phylum Chordata; class Mammalia; order Carnivora; family Ailuridae; genus Ailurus; species Ailurus styani. Next base: position 45,304 of record LNAC01001990.1, read on the forward strand.
ATGTATTGAAAGAATACCAGTTAGAATGCCCAAAATCAACAAGATAGGAGACAAGTGTTGGAGAGGATGTGGAGAAAGGGGAACCCTCTTACACTGCTGGTGGGAATGCAAGTTGGTGCAGCCACTTTGGAAAACGGTGTGGAGATTCCTCAAAAAATTAAAAATAGAGCTACCCTATGACCCTGGAATTGCACTACTGTGTATTTACCCCAAAGATACAGATGTAGTGAAAAGAAGGGCCATATGTACCGCAATGTTCATAGCAGCAATGTCCACAATCACCAAACTGGAAAGAGCCGATATGTCCTTCGTAGATGAATGGATAAAGAAGATGTAGTCCATATATACATTGGAATATTACACAGCCACAAGAAAGGATGAATACCCAGCTTTTGTAAACATGGATGGGACAGGGCACCTGGCTGGCTCAGTGGGTTAAAGCCTCTGCCTTCGGCTCAGGTCATGATCTCAGGGTCCTGGGATCGAGGCCCGCATCGGGCTCTCTGCTCAGCAGGGAGCCTGCTTCCTCCTCTCTCTCTGCCTACTTGTAATCTCTCTCTGTCATATAAATAAGTAAAATCTTTAAAAAAAACATGGATGGGACTGGAGGAGATTATGTTGAGTGAAATAAGTCAACCAAAGAAAGTCAATTATCATATGGTTTCACTTGTGGCACATAAAGAATAAAACGGAGGACTCTAAGGGAAGGAAAGGAAAAGTGAATTGGGGTTAATTGGAAGGGGAGATGAACTATGAGAGACTGTGGACTCTGAGAAACAAATGGAGGGTTATGGAGGGGAGGGGAGATGGAGGATGGGTGAGCCTGGTGGTGGGTAGGTATTAAGGAAGGCGTGTACTGCATGGAGCACTGGGTGCAGTGCATAAAAAATGAATCTTGGATCACTGAAAAAATGAAATTAAAAAAGAAAATTAAAAAAATAGAAAGAATACCACTGAGATCATGATCTTAAAATACCTGTTAGAGTTCAAAAAGGACTTATGGAATCTAATCTTCAGAAATCCACCACATGATGATATAAATAAAAGGTGAACATCAGGGCTTCCTCGTACATAAAAATACAAATTCTTTATCCCAGTGGTCAGCAAACAATGGCTTGTGGGCCAAATCCAGCTGGTGGCCTGAACAGCTTTAAATTTCCATCTGAGTGTTGCTTAGACTACATCTTCTGTTTGTTGTGTCATAAACTTTATTTACATCAAAGTATTTTTGTATTTTCCCATGTAATTTCTTTTTTGATCAATTATTTGTGGAATTTCTTATGTAATATATACATATTTATAATCCAAATTTCCTTGTTATTAATTTCTAATTTCATTACATTATGTTTTTACTAAGTTCATGCTTATTACAGTTTCATTTAAAAATATTGTGACTTGGGGCGCCTGGGTGGCTCAGTCTTTAAGTGGCTTCCTTTGGATCAGGTCATAATCCCAGGTCCTGGGATCAAGCCCCACGTCAGGCTCTCTGCTCTGTAGGAAAGCCTGCCTCTCCCTCTCCCACTTTCCCTGCTTGTTCTCCCTCTCTCACTGTGTCTCTCCCTGTCAAATAAATAAGTAAATAAAATCTTAAAAAATATTTTGATTTGTTTTATGTTCTAGCATGTTATGTCCCCCCAAAATTCATATTTTAAATACTTAAACCTCCGAATCTTAGAATGTGGTTACATTTGAAGGTAAGGCATTTTTAAAAAAGTTAATTAAGATTAAATGAAGACATATGGATGGGCCCTAATCCAATATGGCTGGTGTCCTATTAAGAAGAGGAAAAGATACCAGGGCTATACATGCACAGAGGAAAGGCAATGAGGACATAATGTAAAAATGCTCATGTACAAGCCACCAAGAGAGGCCTCTCTCTACATATCTGTTAAAACTTCAGCTTCAATTTCAAAACTGTGAAAAGAAATGAAGTTTTGATGTTTTAAGCCACCCAGTTTGTGATATTTTGTTATGGCAGCTCTAACAAATCAATAATACTCTTTGACTATCACAAAGAGCATTTCATATGTGCAAAAATTATGCATATTGTACTGTTGTTGGCTGATTTGTTCTAAGATTGGTCTAGTTTGCTTGTTCTGTAATTCGAGTCTTCCATTTCTTCTTTGATCTTCTACCTAGTTGTTCTAATCATTCTTTTTTTAATTTCAAGTTTTTATTTAAATTCTAGTTAGTTAATATATAGTGAAATATTGGTTTCAGGAGAAGATTGCAGTGATTCATCACTTACATGTAACACCCAGTGCTCATCACAAGTACTCTCCTTGATATCCATTACCCATTTAGCCCATTCCCTGTCCACCTTCTTTCCAGCAACCTTGTTTGTTCTCTATAGTTAATCATCTCTTATGACTTTCCTCCCTCTTTCTCTTTCTTTTCTGCCTTCCTCTATGTTCATCTATTTTATTTCTTAAATTCCTCATGAGTGAAATCATATGAAATTTGTCTTTCTCTGACTGATTCATTTTGCTTAATGTGATACATTCTAGCTCCATCAACATAATTACAAATGGCAAGATTTCATTCTTTTTTATGAATGAGTAATATTCCATTGAACATAAATATCATATCTCTATCAGTTCATTGGTTGATGGATATTTGGGCTTTATCCATTAATGGGCTGTTTTGGTAATGCTACTATAAACATCATGGTGCGTGTATCCCTTTGAATTAGTATTTTTGTATTCTTTGTGTAGATACCTAGTAGTGAAATTGCTGAAGTGTAGGGTAATTGTATTTTAACTTTTTTGAGGAACCTCCATACTGTTTTTCAGAGTGGCTGCACCACTTTACATTTCCACCAACACTGTAAGAGGCTTCCCCTCTCTCCACTTTCTCATCAACACCTATAGTTTTGTTTTGTATTTCCCAGATGTTAAGTGATTTTTGAGCATCTTTTCATGTGTCCGATGGCCATCTGTATGTCTTCTTTGAAGAAATGTATATTCATGTCTTCTGCCCATTTTTGAACTGGATTATTCATTTTTTCAGTGTTGGGTTTTATAAGTTCTTTATATATTTTGGATACTAACACTTTTCAGATATGTTATTTGCAGATATCTTCTCCCATTCCATTGATTGCTTTTTAGTTTTGTTGATTGTTGTCTTCACTGTGCAGAAGGTTTTTTTTTTTTTTTTGAAGACCCAATGGTTTACTTTTGTTTTTGTTTCCATTGACTCCGGAGACATGTCTAGTAAGAAGTTGTGATGGCTGAGGTTGAAGAGGTTTCTGCCTGTGTTCTTCTCTTGGATTTTGATGGATTCCTATCTCTCATTTATCTCTTTCATTCACTTTGAATTTATTTTTGTGTATGGCATAAGAAAATGGTCCAGTTTCATTTTTCTGCATGTGGCTGTCCAGCTTTCCCAACATCATTTGTTGGAGAGACTTTTAATTTTATATATTTAAGTCTTTCCTTCTTTGTTGAAGATCAGTTGACCATATGGTTGTGGGTTTATTTCTGGGCTTTCTATTCTGTTCTATTATCTATGTACCTATTTTTGTGCCAGTACCATACTTCTTTGATCAATACCAATTTTTTAAAAAGATTTTATTTATTTATTTGACAGAGAGAGATTACAAGTAGGCAGAGAGAGAGGAGGAAGCAGGCTCCCCGCCGAGCAGGGAGCCCGATGCGGGCCTCGATCCCAGGACCCTGGGATCATGACCTGAGCCGAAGGCAGAGGCTTTAACCCACTAAGCCACCCAGGTGCCCAATCACTACCGATTTGTGATACAACTTGAAATATAGTATTGTGATGCTTCCATCTTTGCTTTTCCTTTTCAATGTTGCTTTGGTTATTTGGGGTTTTTTTGTGGTTCCATACAAATTTGAGGGTTGTTTATTCTAGTTCTGTTAAAAATATTTTTGGTATTTTGATAGAGATTGCATTTTAAAATGTGTAGATTGCTGTGGGTAGTATAGGCATTTTAAAAATATTTGTTCTTCTTATCCATGCACATGGAATGTCTTTCCCATTCATTATGTCATCTTCAATTTCTTTCATCAGCATTTTACAGTTTTTAGAGTACAGGTCTTTTACCTCTTTGGTTGGTTTCTTCCTAGGTATTTTATGGTTTTTGGTACAAGTATAAATGAGATTGTTTTGGTAATTACTCTTTCTGCTGTTTCATTATTGCTGTGTAGAAATGCAGCATATTTCTGTACATTGATTTTGTATCTTGTCTCTTCACTGAATTCATGTATCAGTTCTAGCAAGTTTTTTTTTATTGTTGTTGAGTCTCTAGGGTTTTCTTTATAGAGTATCATGTCATCTGGATATAGTGAAAGTTTGACTTTTTCCTTGTTGATTTGGATAACTTCATTTCATTTTGTTGTCTAATTGCTGTAGCTTGCACTTCCAGTATTATGTTAAATAAAAGTGGTGAGAGTAGATATCCTTGTCTTGTTATTCACCTTAGGGTGAAAGTTCTCAGTTTTTCTGCATTTAGTATGTTGTTAGTTGTGGGTTTTTTACATATTACCTTTCTTATGTTGAGGGATTTTCCCTCTAAATTACTTTGTTGAGGTTTTGGGGTTTTTTTAGATTTTATTTATTTATTTATTTGAGAGGAAGAGTGAGAGAGAGGGAGAGAGAGCATGGGCAGTGGGGAAAGGGAGAAGCAGACTCCCTGCTGAGCCAGGAGCCCAACACAGTGCTCAATCCCAGGACTCTGTGATCATGACCTGAGCCAAAGGCAGACACTAAACCAACTGAGCCACTCAGGAGCTCCTGTTGAGCGTTTTTATCATAAGTGGATGTTGTACTTTGCCAAATACTTTTTCTGCATCTATTGAAATGTTCATATGGTTCTTATCATTTCTCTTATTGATGTGTTATATCAAATTACTGATTTGTGAATATTGAACCACTCTTACATCCCAGGAATAAATGCCACTTGATCATGGTGAATAATTTTTTCAAATTATTTGCAAATACTTTCTTGAGGATGTTCACATCTTTATATTGGCCTGTAGTTCTCTTTGTTAATTAAGTCTCTATCTGGTTTTGTTAACTGGGTGATACTAGCCTCATAGAATGAACTTGGAAGTTTTCTTTTTTCATGTATTTTTTTTGTAATAGTTTGAGAATAGGTATTATCCTTTTTTTTTTTTTGTGGAATTCACCCATGAAGCTCTCTGGTCTTGGACTTCTGCTTCCTGGGAGTGTTGTGATTACTGACTCAGAATCTTTTCTGACAATTGGTATATTCAAATTTTCTATTTCTTTCTGCTTCAGTTTTGGTAGCTTATATGGTTTTATGAATTTATCCATTTCTTCAAGGTTGTCCCATTTATTGGCATATATTTTTTCAAAATATTCTCTTATAGATGTTTGTATTTCTACAGTGTTGGTTATTTCTCTTCTTTCACTTTTAATTTTATATATTTAAGTCTTTTTCTCTTTGTTAATGGGTCTGGCTGGCTATAGGTCTCTGAATATATCTTCTCAAAAAAACAAACTCCTCATTTCATTTTTCTTTTCTGTTATTATTTTAGTTTCTGTATCATTTATTTCTCCTTTAATCTTTATTAATCCCTTCCTTCTGCTGTTTTGGGGTTTTGTTTGTTATTCTTTTTCTAGTTTCTGGGTGTAAGGTTAGGTTGTTTACTTGATATTTTTCTTGCTTCTTGAGTTAGGCCTACAGTGCTACAAACTTCTCTCTTAGAACAGCTTTTGCTGCACCCCCAAAGACTTTGGTTCATTGTGTTTTATTTTCTTTTTTTTTATGTACTTTTGAATTTATTCTTTGATTTCTTGCTTAACTCATTCATTGTTTAGTAGCATGATGTTTAACCTTCATGTATATTTGGTCTTTCCAGATTTTTTCTTGTGATTGATATCCAGTTTCATAGCATTCTTGTTAGAAAAGATGCATGTATGACTTTGATCTTTTTGACGTTGAGACTTGTTTTTTGTTTCTTTGTTTGTTTGTTTAATATGTGGTCTATTCAGGAGAATGTTTCATATGAACTTGAAAATAATGTATATTCTGATGTTTTAAGATGAAATGTTACAAATATATTTGTTAAATCCACATGCTTCAGGGCGCCTGGGTGGGTCAGTTAGTTAAGCACCTGCTTTCAGCTCAGGCCGTGATCCCAGGGTCCTGGGATCAAGTGCCTCATCACACTCTCCACTCTGTGGGGAGCCTACTTCTCCCTCGCCCTCCACCTGTCACTCCCCCTGCTTGTGCTCTCCCTCTCTCTTTCTCTGTTAAATAAATAAATAAAAATCTTTTTTAAAAATCCACATGGTCTAATGTTTCATTCAAACTCATTGTTTCCTTGTTGATTTTCTGATTAGATGATCTGTCCAGTGAGGTAAGTGGAATGTTAATGTTCCCTACTATTATTGCATTACTGTTAATTAGTCTCTGCATGTGTGTTATTAACTGTTTTATGTATTTTTGTGATCCCATGCTGGGTGCCTAAGTGTTTACAATTGTTTAATGTTCATGATGGATTTTCTCCTTTATCATTAGATATTTCTTGTGTTTTATAATCTTCAAAAACTACTTTTTCTGATATAAGTATTACTACTCAGGTTTTCTTTTGACATCTGTTTGCATGATAAAGCTTTCTCTATCCTCTCACTTTCAATCTGTAGGTGTCTTTAGGTTTAAAAGGTGTCTCCTAGAGGTAGCATATAGATTTTTTTAATCCATTCTGTCACCCTGTGTCTTTTGAGTGGAACACTTATTTCACTGCATTCAGTATAATTATGATTGATATGCATTTAGTAACATTTTATTATTTGTTCTGTCATTGTTTCTGAACATTTTCTCCTACTTCTCCTTTTTTTCTCTTTCATGGTTTCCCAAATTTCTTAATGATATATTTTAATTTCTCCTCTTTTATTTTTGCATAGCTATTAGTATTTTATATATGTGATTACCACTATGTTTGCAAATAACATCTTCTGCATATAGCAGTCTATATTATTATGATAGTTGTGTAAGTTTGAACCCATTGTTTACTCCTTTCCTCCTCACGTTTTAGATATATGGTGTCATATTATAAAGCTTTTAATTCGATGAGTTTCTTGACTGACCTTTTACAGAAATATTAATTTTTACTGTTTTTGTGTTTCCTACTTTCATACTCCAACTTATGTACTTTTCTTTCCATGCACAGTATCCCCTTTAATATTTCCTATAGGGCCACTTTAGTGGTTATGAGCTTTTGTGGTTTTTGTTTGCCCTGGAAAGTTTTTAATCTCTTTTTCTATTTTGGACTGTAGCTTTGTTGGATAGAGTATTATTGGCTGCAGACCCAGGCAGCACTTTGAACTTATCACACCACTCCTTTTTGGAATAGAATGTGTCTGCTGAAAAATCCACTGATAACTTTATGGGGTTTTCCTTGTATGTAACTGTCTTCTTTTTTCTTCCTCCTTTATTTTCTTTATCAAAACATTTAGCCATTTAATTACTATATGTCTTGGTGTGTATCTACTTTTGTTGATTTTGTTGCAGATTCCCTGCGTCTCTTGGATCTGGAAATATTTTTCCTTCCCCAGATTAGGGATGTTTTCAACTATTATTGCTTTAGGGGCGCCTGGGTGGCTCAGTTGGTTAGGCGACTGCCTTTGGCTCAGGTCATTGGCCAGGAGCCCCAGGATCAAGTCCTGCATCGGGCTTCCAGCTCCATGGGGAGTCTGCTTCTCACTCTGACCTTCTCCCCCTCATGCTCTCTCTCTCTCTCTCTCTCTCTCTCTCTCTCTCTCTCTCTCTCTCACACACACACACACACACACACACACACACAAGAATAAATAAAATCTTTATAAATAAATAAATAAATAAATAAATAATTTTCCGCCTCCTTTTCTCTCTCTTCACCCTCTGGGATCTTTGTAATGCAAATGTCACGTTTGGTGGATTCACTGAGTTCCCTAAATCTATTCTTTTTTTGCATAATTCTTATTTCTCTCTTTTGTTCAACTTGATTACTTTTCATTACTCTATCTTCTAGGTCATTAATCCATTCCTCTGTTTCTTCCTGCCTGTCATTCATTCTATCAAGCATTCTTTTCATCTTCTTTATCGAACCCTTTATCTCTGCTATGTTATTCCTTATCTCTGTGTTAAGGGTCTCTCTGATGACTTCTACTCTTTTCTGAAGTCCAGCATCTTTATGATAGTTAATTTAAATTCTCATGGCAGACATTAGGAAAAGGAAAGGAAAAGTGAATTGGGGTAAATCAGAGGGGGAGATGAAGCTTGAGAGACTGTGGACTCTGAGAAACAAACTGAGGGTTATGGAGGGGAGGGGGGATGGGTTAGCCTGGTGGTGGGTATTAAGGAGGGCACATATTGCATGGAGCACTTGGTATGGTGCATAAACAATGAATCTTGGATAACTGAAAAAATAAAGTAAAAAAATAAATAATAAAAAATAAATTCACTGTCATTTTACTTATATCTGTTTCTCTTAGATCTCTGGCTGTGGTCTCATCATGTTCTTTCATTTGGGTCAAATTCTTCCATTATCTCACTTTGTCTAAGTCCTTGTGTCTGTTATTCTGTTTTAGGAAAATCAGCTATGTCTCCTGTTCTTGAGGTTAATGGTCTTATGGAGAAGAGATCCTGTAGTGCTCTGCCATGTAGTGTCTTCTGTTTTTCAAAACCTGGTGTTTTATATATTGTCTCCAATGTTTGTTGAATGTGTCTTGCTGTAATGTGTTGGCCACTTTATCCTTTAAGCCAGTCATCTGCAGAGGCTCTCTTTGCCTTTTTTTCCCCTCAGTGTTTGTTCCCTGGTCTGAACTAGATGAGTTTTTACTAGGTATGCTCTAGTCTGCTTGTGAAAGACCTGTAACCACTGCTGCTGGAACTGAGGCCCTGCAAAACTCCTGAACTGGGAGACATGGTGTTGGCTGGCATTTGGGCAGGTCTTCTGCGTGAGATGGCCCATCATGCTGGGACTGAAGAAAGTTTGACTGGGAATGGAGGTTCTACTAGAGCAAAGGAAGTGAGGTGCAGGGCTTGATGTAAGCAAGTTAGGTAGTGAGTGTAGGGGCCATTCTGGTTCTTGCAAGTGCCCCGTGCTTATGCTGAGGAATGGTGGAGGGAAATGGCACCTTCCATTTCTTTTGTTCCTGGAAGGGTCTCTTGGTGAATGCTGCCTCTCTGGGACATGCTCTGAGATGAGCAATTAATCTTCCAAGTGTGTGCCCCAAACTCTCTTCAGATTCCTGTTTCCATGCTCTATATCCCCAAGCGGTTTGGCCTGCCTCTGCTCCAAGAGCAGCCCTAATGTTTTCTGGGCTCTCCCTGAGCCATGTCCAGTGATCTTTAAAACTTTAGGTTCTTAGCCCAGTTAATTGAAAGAAATCATGAAATTCAGACTCTCTCACTTTTCAAATCAATTACTGTGAGAAGTAGTCTTCCCCATGGGGGCTTCTTTGTGTATTCATCTGTCTCTTGTCTTTCTTGGCAACCATAGGTCTTTCCATACTGTGGTTGGCAGGATCCATTTCTCACCTAATCTGTGTGTTTGAACTTCCTAACCTTTTGATGTGGCCCATTCTCTATTTTTAATTGTGGCATTTGTTCTACCAGTCTTTCTGAAATACTTAAGATGATTTTAGAGTTATCTGATTGTATTCATGGGATGAGGCAAGGCTAGGGTCCTTTTACTCTACTGCCATCTTCCTCCCCTCCTCTGTATTTGCTCTTTAAAAAGAATTTTTTGATGATTCCATTAACATCGTTGTCAGTTAACAATTAAATACTTAATATCTATACTTCTCAAACTCTTCCAAAAATATAAAATAAATGGAAGGAAAACTTCCAAACTCATTCTACAGGACCAACATTATCTTGCTTCCAAAACCAGAGAAGACCCAATTATAAAGGCCAATATCCCTGACGTACATGGATGCAAAAATTCTCAACAAGATATTAGCAAATCAAATTCAATAGTACATTAAAAGAATTATTCACCATGATCAAGTGGGATTTATTCCTGGGCTGCAGGCATGGTTCAATATTCACAAATCAATTAATTCATATACCACATTGATAAAAGGAAGGATAAGAACCATATGATCCTGTCAATAAATGCAGAAAAAGCACTTGACAAAGTACAACATCTGCTCTTGATAAAAACTCTCAACAATGTGGGGATAGATGGAACATACCTCAATATTATAAAGACCATATATGAAAGACCCACAACTAATATCATCCTCAATGGGGAAAAACAGAACCATTCTCCTACAGTCAGAAAGAAGACAAAGATTTCCTCTCTCACCACTATTATTTAATATAATAATAGAAGTCTTAGCCTCAGCAATCAGACAAAAACAAATGAATAAAAGGCATCCGCGTTGGGAAGAAAGAAATCAAACTTTCACTATTTGCAGATGACTCTATGTAGAAAACCTGAAAGATTTTTCCAAAAAATTGCTAGATCTAATACATGAATTCAGCAAAGTTGCAGGATATAAAATCAGTGTAGAGAAATCTGTTACATTTTACACATCAAAAATTAAGCAGCAGAAGAAGAAATCAAGGAAGTGATCGAACTTGCAATTTCTCCAAAAAACATAAGCTACCTAGGAATAAACCTAACCAAAGAGGTAAAAGATCTGTACTCTGATAACGTAGAATACATAGGAAAGAAATTGAAGAGGACCCCCAAAAATGGAAGAACATTCCATATTCATGGATTGGAAGAAGGAACATTTCTAATTTTTATACTACCCAGAGAAATCTATACTTTAAATGAAATTCTTATCAAAATGCCATCAGCATTTTTCACAGAGCTAGAGAAAACAATCCTAAAATTTCTATAGAACCAGAAAAAAAATACTAGCCAAAGCAATCCTGAAAAAGAAAAAACAAAACTGGAGGCATTAGGATTCCAGATTTCAAGCTATATTACAAAGCTGTAGTGATCAAAACAGTATGGTACTGGCACAAAAACACACATAGATCAATGGAACAGAATAAAGAACCCAGAAATGTGGGGGAGCGGCAAGATGGCAGAGGAGTAGGAGACCGATTATCATCAGGTCCCAGGAATTCACCCAGAGAGCTATCAAAATATTCTGAACACCTACAAATTCCACCAGAGATTGAAGAGAAGAGGAGCAGCAATTCTAGGAACAGAAAATAGACCACGTTCTGGAAGGTAGGCCGTGTGGAGAAGTGAATCTGCGGCGACGGGAAGATAGACCCCGGGGGGAGGGGCCGGCGGCCGGCAAGGGAGCGAGCAGTGGAGCACAGACTCGGGGCTGTTAGAAGTCGGCTCCACTGAGGGACGTCGCCCCAGAGACCAAGCGGGGGGTGAAGCCCCTGCAGGGACAGTGTGGTCTCAGGACCTGCGGTGACACAAAAAGACCAGGGGTGTCTGAGCACGAACGAGCTCCCAGGTCTCAGAGAGAAGCCGGCGGGAGAGACGGAGCTGAGCTGAGGTGTCTCTCAGCTCGGGGTTACCTTGGGCTGTGATCTGAAGCGCAGCTGGGCCGCGGCTCTGTGAGCGGGGACCCCACGGGCGGCAGACCCGGAGAGACCCCCTACTTCCTCCTCCGGGAGGAGTGGCGTGGGCACGGCTGCAGGAATCCACCGGGTTTGGAGATTCTAAACGGGGTCGCGCCAGAGACAGAGACGCTCGGTCACAGGCCGGGTGAGCTTGGAGCGCGGCCGGAGACCAGGACACAGGAGGGACTGCTTTTCTCTGAGGTGTGCTAAGGACTGAGGCCCCAGTCTCTC